>SNQN01008187.1:20095-30275 GCA_008642245.1 Bassia scoparia | reverse complement strand
TTTTTCGGTCGCTAACTGCGATCGCCTTTTTCGTTCGTCGCTAAAATTCTTTTGGCGAGCCGAAATTGCGGGTCGCTTAATCCAGTTAGAGCGACGATTAGCGACCGAAAACGACTGGCAAGATTGAGGGAAAAAATCGACGTGACAAAAAATTAGCGATCGACATGGAAAACGGTCCGGCTATTAGCGACTGATTAGTCGGTCGCTAATTATTCAAATTCCCTCCTTATTGGACGAAAAATACATCAGCGACCGTTATTCGGTCGCAATACGACCCGATTAGTCGGTCGCTGATTGTATTTTCCCTCAAATAAATGGAGGGAATTTGGATTAGCGACCGACAATCCGTCGTAAAAAATTAAACACCGATTTTTTTTTATATGCTCGTCAGCGTTTTTTCGCTTTTTTCCCGTAAATGTAAATATGAAATAAATATTAACAAACACATAATAAATAATACAAAAAATTAAGTTTTATATTATATACTAACAGATTGGCATTACATGAAGATTAACCTCAATATACTTTCTAAAATTTTAAGTGAAAATTAACTAACAAAGTACGAGAAAATAAAAATCCAAATCTACTAACTGCACTCACGCTACGAAGGCTCCCGAGCACCAGAACCGTCTGTGCGATGTCGTCGGAGAAGCGTCCAGGAAAGGGAGGCGGATCGCCGAACTGCCTCATGAAAGCGGTACATCTGCGCTTCATCTGCACCATATACGCATCCTGCTGCTTTAATCTTCTCAGCTTGACACGCGTTGCCCTCGTCCCCGCTTGGCTCAGCTTGCTCGGCTAAGGATCTGGTCGTCCCCCGCCAGACGTGCTACGGCTTCGACCGCGGCTATGCGGCTGAGACGTTGCTGCCACCGCTAGGCGTCTCGTCTCACGCTAACTCTGCCTTTAGCTCTGCACCAATTCCTCAGTCAATTGTGTAGTCTGCGCGGAACCGGAATGGAGAAAAGCTTGATCACGCCCATGTCCGACGCTGAGCGTATTATTCTCATATAAAAGATGAGAAGCTCCATTTCTGCCGAACCCATGAACTTCACCCTTTTGGAAACCCCACCACCGTCTCAAAAAAAACAACGTTGGATCCGGTGGTGTGCCACTAGCTTGTGACTCAGAAAATGTTCGAGTATATTTTTCCCTGCAAATTATGAGTTAGTTGAAACAATTCAGAATAAAAAACAAAATGACACATTAAGACACGTCAAATCCAATTCGGGGGCGTGAAAGGGTCATTTGGCGTTTTTTTGGGTTTTCAAGCCTACTTCTACATATTCACCTATTACAAGCTTTTTACAGCTCATTCATGTCAAATTTTATCACTTAAGCTTTCTAGGTCTTGATTGGACACGTTAAGACAACGACAAATCAAATTTCAGGGCGTGAAAGGGTCATTTTTTGCGTTTTTGGGGTTTCAAGCTAACTTCTACATATGGTAACCTATTACAATTTTAAAGCTCGATCATAGTCAAATTTATCCACTTAAGCTTTCTAGTTTGATTGGATGCCGTTAAGACACGTCAAATCTAGTTTGAGGCTGTGAAAGGGTCATTTTGGCATTTGGGGTTTCAAGCCTAACTTCTTACATATCAACCTATTACAACCTTTAAAGCTCCATTCATGTCAAATTTTATCCACTTAAGCTTTCTAGGTCTTTTGATTGGGACACGTAAGACACGAAATCGAAATTCGGGCTGAAACGGTCATTTTGGCGTTTTTTGGAGTTTTCAACCTACTTCTAGTATTCCAAACCTATTCATACCTTTTAAAAGTCTATCATGTCAAAAATTTATCCACTTAAGCTTTTCTATAGTTCTTGATTGGACAAGCGTTGAAGAACGTCAATCCAGTTTGAGAATTACGTGAAGGGTATTTTGGCGTTTTTTGTGGTTTTCAAGCCTAACTTTCTAATATTCAACCTATTACAACTTTTAAAGCTCATTCCCATGTCAAATTTTATCCACTTAAGCTTTCTAGGTCTTGATTGGACACGTTAACGACAATACGACAAATCAAATTCGGGGCGTGAAACGGTCCATTTGGCGTTTTGGAGTTTTCAAGCTAACTTCGTTACATATTCCAACCTATTAAACAACTTTTTAAAGCTCTATCATGTTCAATTTTTATCCACTAAGCTTTCTAGGTTTGATTGGACACGTTAAGACACGACAAATCCAGTTTGAGGCGTGAAAGGGTCATTTTGGCGTTTTTTGTGGTTTTTCAAGCCCTAACTCTACATATTCAATCCCTATTGAAAAAGCTTTTTAAAGCTCATAATGTCGAATTTTTATCACTTAAGCTTTCTAGGTCTTGATTGGACACGTTAAGACACGACAAATCAACATTTGGGGCGTGAACGGTCATTTGGCGTTTTTTGGAGTTTCAAGCTAACTTCTACATATTCCAGACCTATTACAGGCTTTAAAGCTCATTCATCGTAATTTTAGTCACTTAAGCTTTCTAGGTCTTGAATTGGATTACGTAAACACGACAAAATCGATTTCCGGGGCGTGAACGGTCATTTTGGGCGTTTTTTGGAGTTTCATCAAGACTAACTTCTACGTATTCAAACCTATTACAACTTTTAAAGCTCTATCATGTCAAATTTTAGTCACTTAAGCTTTCTAGGTCTTGATTGGACACGTTAAGACACACACAAATAAAATTTGGGGCGTGAAAAGGGTCTTTTGTGGCGTTTTGGGGTTTTTCAAGCCTACTTCTACAATTATCAACTATTACAAGCTTTTAAAGCTCGATCATGTCAATTTATCTACTCAAGCTTTCTAGGTGTTTGATTGGATACGTTAAGACACGACAAGGTCGATTCGCGGCGTGAAAGAGGTCATTTGGCATTTTTTGGGGTTTTTCAAGCTAACTTCTAAGTATTCAACCTATTAACAGTAGCTTTTAAAGCTCATTATGGTCAAAATTCTAATCCACTTAAGTTTCTAGGTTTTGATTAGGACACGTTAAACACAAAATCAATTGGGGCGTAAAAGGGTCCATTTTTTTGCATTTTTGGAGTTTTCAAGCTTAACTTCTACATATTCAACCTATTAATTACTTAATCAATTTTAAAGCAATCATTTCGTATTATCCTGCTTATAATGGGGGATGTCGCCTTAACATCAACCTATAAAGTAAACAATAGCAACCTATTCGTACTCATACGCTTAATAAGCCGGAATCCGTCCTAATCATCAAACAAAATCATATAAAAGGAATGCCTATTCGTACTACATCGGCTTTTAGCGGAATTCCACGCTAAATATCAAATGAAAATCATATAAACAATCCTATTCGTATCATCGGTTTAAGCGGAATTCCGCTAAAAAGCAAATCGAAGGAAATAAAGAGAAAGCGTTACATCACTTCTGCGCTTCTTGCTAACCGGTTTGCAGTTTCCTGACTGGATGTTTCTTAAGTGAGTGTCAAGGTAGAGTTCAGCAGCATTTGGCTTCTTTCCTTTTTCACTACGATCCTTAACCAACACCAAAAACATTTTTTCCATATGTGTAGGGCCTTCGCCCGCCTTAGGCAGGGGCGTGAACCTCAGCTTCAGTGTCATGGAGTTGAGCCCATGGAATCGCATGTAGGCTTGGGGTTGTGTCGTCGAATTGAGGGGATGACACCGTGCTATAATAGGTTATTCACGGACCGCCCGAAACATTGGTTGCCAAATTAATGGCCCCACGTCCAAGTCAAGTAACAACGTCGGGTTCGAGGACATGGTACGAATCAGATCTGTAACCCATTCGCCCGCATGTAGCGGCCTCTTTACTGGTTCCCCCCTCATTGTAGTTCCCATAAATCATACATTGAATTCAAAAGAGCCTATTGATTTGAAACTTTGAGCGCATTGATTACTAGGTGGGTTTGCTCGGTCGCTAAACCCCATTAGCGACCGATTTTCGGTCGCTAACTGCGGTCGCCTGTGCGACTTTTTCTTGTTGTGTTTGTGTGTAGGACACGGATTTACGCGTGTCCGAGGGGTGTTCGTTTTCGACACGTGCACGACATGGGACACGCTACCTGGCCTTGGCGGAGTGTCTGTGCTTTCTAGCTTTTGGGTGGAGTTTTGATGTAACGTTTAACAATTAGATTAGATAAAAATGTTATTAGGAAAAATTGATTTTAATATTCCGTACTTTTGGTCGTCCTCTCGTAATAATCCCTATTCAAAATATTTTCATAATAATCCCWACTTGTAGCTCTATCTTCTTATAATGATCAAATGTTAGATGTAATGAGAAAAAATAGGTAAAAATTGATGTTTAACCACCACCAAACACGATCAACTATCACCGCAATCACCATAATACACGTTAATCATCAATGATTACATATTTTTACAAGTTATTCCTAACATGGAGTCATTATGAGAAGATGGGGCTACAAGTTGGGATTATTATGAGAATATTTTGAATAGAAATAAATTATTACGAGCGGACGACTAAAAGTATGAATTATTAGAATCAAATTTTTCATGTTATTATTGTTGGATAAAGTAATGTTTTAAGTAGAAGTTAACGTTTAACGTGTATACTAGATTAAAACTTTATTAGGTACGTATTTAATTTTTCTTTCAACAAATACAACAATTATATTTCTGAACACTTATATTTAAGTTCAAATTTATTTGTACAACTAACTACTAGTGTTACAACTATTCACTACTTCCAACTTTATCCGCTTCTTTCATTACTAAAAAATTCTAATGTTGTGGAACACGCTATATATGCTAGCATATGTCATTTTATCACTACTTGTTACAGACTTACATGTGGTCTGTTGCCTGCACCTATTAGTGTTTGTAGCAGGTATTTTGGATCAAGGTAGAAGTACTTTAGTGTTTGGAGTGTGGTGCTGATATTTTTTTATATATGCCTTACCCTAATCTCCCTTCCCCTAAAATGTGAGAATGTGTACCTGAAGGGCCCCGGAAAGGGTCGTTGGGCAAAACCTAACCGGTGCTCTCAAAATCACAATTTATATACCGATACGAACAACTATACCAAAGTATAGAGGTGCGTAAGGGGTCGATCCTCTGGGAAGGTAACAAAAGGAGTTTAAATCTAAACTACACTAGCTTGGGAAGTAAACATACTTTGAATTGTGAAATTGAACTAAAACTAGCTAAGCAAACTCTTGAAATAAGCTTTGGGGGAAAAAAATTATTCTAAACACTTAGGAGTAACTYGTGTCACCTTCCATAGTTAAGTGTAATGCCAATCAAAGAGTGAGTTCATCTCCAACGAAAAGGGTGATTGCAATCATGGTTTGGAATTGTGATTAACATCATCTCCCCAGTCTATTAACCCTCTCAAAACAAGTTCAAACCCAAGTCCCCTCAAGTTCTTACTAGTAATGAGCAATTAAGAATCAAACCAATGCCCAAGTCAAACCTCACAATCCCTTGCAAAYGGTTGAATCAAGCACCTGTCACCTCACAAACAATGGGTGGCCAAATCCATAGCAATAAGGCTTGAGAAATCACAAATCAAGGCATAAATGATGATTGGAGAGAACAAATTAAATCAACTTGGCATTGTAAGGATTATAGAAGGGACAACTAGCCTCCTAAGCCACTAAACTACTCACACATCATTGTAACAACAAGAATAGCAAGAAAAACAAGGGAAAAGCATGCACTAGAAACCATTAAAGCAAGGGGAAAACTCAACAACAAGAGTATCAAAGATAAACAACTCTAAATACTCCAAAAAACAAGCAAAACTATGATCAAAACACTTCACAAACACAAGGGCTATCAAAACTAGAAAGCAAAAGAAATCAAAAATACAGTATCAACAAATACACCGCACATAATTGCAATAAAACGAAAAAACTAAGACAAACATAATAAAACTGAATCTAAGAAAAGAAATGAAATTACATCGAAATTTTAGGTCAAAAAGCATATTATAGATATAATTTGAGCAAGGAATTGAGAAACTAGGCAAAAATAATAAGCTCGAATTGGAGCTGACTCTCTAATTGGTTGGATTGAAAGAGAGTACGAAAGAAGATGAAAAAAGATTCTTTGAATCTAATCTCTAATTGCTTACTTGTACCTCCTAACTTGTTCTATACTATGTTCACTGCTTATATTGTTTTCTCTACTTCCTAAAAACTTATATTATACAAAGCAAAAGTACAAGCTTAATACTATTTACAAAATTGCCATACTTCAATTACACATATTGTGCTTCAAAACTCCTCCAACTCACAGTCCAAAATAGGCAGAGAGTCACATCCGTCACAGTGCCACAATGCGCTGCGTGCGGAGACGCGCTGTGAGGAATGGTGAATGCGCGTGTAGACGCGCGTGTGGGCTCAAAGACACTGCTGGGGACAACACCAGGCCGCTGCGTAACGATACTGGATTTGGCTGCAGCGCTGCGGAACGAACGGGGAGACGCGCAGTCCCCGTGAAGGCAAGACAATGTGCGGCTGCGGCCTGAAACCGATGCCTCGTGTAAATGGGAGGAGGACTCTTAGGCGGCGTGACACGGACTGAGGTGCGGGTGGAGCGCGCCTGGCGGGCCAGGGCACTGCATTGTGCAGATCGCGTGCGGAAAACCAAGACGCGGTTTGTTTGGAAAACCCAAAATTATTTCCAAACACACGGTATGTGGGGATAACAGAAATAAAAAAAGTGTAAATGAAAGAGGTGAAAGAATAATTTGAAACCCATAACCCCGCATGTAATATGAATGCCATTCACTCCTTCAAGTAGTGTCGTCTAATCTCGAAAGTCAGCAAAATAGGTCAAAAGGAGGATCTAGTGCAAACTCTCAAATATTGTGGACATTTTTGACTTGTATGTGCTACTTGACATCTCAACAAGAACTCAACAACTCCAACTCAATCAATAAGCAACCAAAAATCACCGAGCAAGGCTCCTATCATGCACCAGCTACTCCGGCTTGGCTTAAAAAGCTCACACCTAGAAGGAATCACATGGCGTGCTTTTAAAGTGTGTCAATCAAAAGAATTCCAAGGAAAGAGAGTTTCTGATCGGATTTTGAAAAGTTAGTGATTTTTGAAAAAATTAGACCTTGTTAGACTCTTAGTTGGGAAGAAAATGAGTTACTTAAAACTCAAATCCCGTCCAAAATCCAAATCCATCACACAAAACATAATTTACCACTTTGCCTTGAAAACCAAAAGAAAGAAAAACCAAAGAAAAGAAAAGATAGGAAAAAGAAAAGAAAATCTCTTTAGCCTTTTTTGCATTTTTCGATTTTTTTGTTATTTTTCCAAATTTGCACCTAAAAGCACAAAAAGCACACAACACATATTTACAAGCACAACAATAAATAMCAAAAATCCTAGGAAAAAGGAAACAAAACTTGGAGATACAATTTACACTACAATCCTTATCATCCCCTTATCAATTCCATATCAATTTGACCGAAGTCAAGGACACTACAAATAAACCTCAAGGGGGAATCCAACAACCGTCGTGCAAAAAAAAGTAATAAAATCGCCATAGGGACTACTCCTACGACGTTGCAAGCACATAGTCCCAAAGAATGGTATCTCCAAGTATAAAAGAAAAACCTAGAATCTAGCCACATAAATAACACTAAATAAAAAGWTGGAGTTAGAGGAAACTTACAAAGCAGCTTCCAAACCATATTATGCACAAGAGCCCCCCAAAATCGGGCTCACAACTAAGCTACGGCTCCATAAGCAAAAACCAACTCCAAACACAATAAAACAATATAATATAAAACCAATATACAATATATACAATATAAACAAGATATATGCAACCAAGCYACCAAAAGTGACGCATTTGTGGAACTCTCCCCCCCTCCAACTAGAATGAAACTCCGTCTCGGAGTTCAAAAAGCAAAAAAAAGGGAAGGCAAAGTTACACAAATGCGCACCAAAGTCGATCATGCTCGCCCTAGGACCGGGGTGGCGGGGCTGGTGATGGAATAAGAGGCCATCCATATTGGTCAAACCCCTCCGCAAGTTGAGCATCCTCGGTGTAGGTGCGGCTAGGGTCCCAATCGTAGCGGAGAGGGGTAGGAGGACCATGTGGCTCCCAACKACCGTAGTAGTTGGGAGGAAAATTGTAATAGTTATCGGTCCTCCTATCACGTCCCGCCGCTACGGGATCATAGGGGTAAGCAGGATCCCCTCTAAAATCACAACCTCCAATTTGTGGATAATCATAGGGAGGCACGTTCGCGGGCCTTGCCAATAGGGGTAAACACCCCCCTCACGGGCAATAACATTGCCCTCATCATCCTCCATCTCCGAGGTCTAATTTGGGAGAGGACCCAATTGGACCGAGGAGTTGGGGTAGTTGAGGTAAGGGGGAATGGTACCCTCATCCTCCTGCCTCTGGAAGTTGTGAAACTCCGAGTAGGAAGGTGTGGCAAAAACCGTCTCATGCATCCTATGTAGCCTATCCACGTTTGTAGTTAAACCTTTAAATTTTTTAAGAAAATCCTCGGGTAGGCTAATAGCAAGGGGAGTGGGAGTAGAAGAAGTAGGAGGGTTAGAAGACTGACCTCCCTTCGTGTCAGAGCGGTTGCGAGGGCGTCGCTTTTGGCGGCGTTGTCGAGGTTGCACATAGGGGAGGTCCTCGCCCTCCTGTTGTTGTTGTTGTTGTTGTTGTTATTGTTGTTGTTGTTGTTGCATTAGGAGTTCTTCGGGGGGTGGGAGGTGGGGCAGTGTTGAGCGGGGTCTCTCCAAATGGAAGTGGAGGGATGGGGTGAACGCCCCTTTAGGCACCCATTCGAGCCTAATGCTCGTGCCCGTAGAGGTCTTCCACGGCTATAGTCTCCATGGGAGTCCTCCAAGGGAACTCAACGTTGGCGGGTGGGCGGGTCATTCTTTCACATGGAAGTATGCACTATGAAAAATGAGTAAAAAAGGAGTTGTTTTGAGTTTGAATTTGAGGATGAGTATGAATGTGAGAAATGAGTGACTGAGAGTAAAATTAAGGAATGAGAAAGAAAAGAAAACAAAAAGAAAAAGAAAAAGAAAAAGAAAAGGGATGGAAGGGGGGGGGGGGGGGGGGGGGGGGGGGGGGGGAGGGGGGGGGGGGGGGGTGGGGTAGGGAAGAATAAAAAAGAAAAAGGGAAAAGAAAAAGGGGAAAAAGAAAGAAAAACAAAAAGGAAAAATAAGAGGAAAAATGTGGATTTTTTTATTTTTTTTAAAGAAAAATAAAAATCTGCTTTTGTAAACCCACAAAATTGAAAAAGGCTCATTGAGCTCTTATTTTCGACTTTTCCTATTTTATTTCAAAAATTTGACACTTTTTGAAACTAAAGGCCCCAAATAAAAATTAATAAAACATCACAAAAAACCCTTGAATCAACCACCAAGGGCTCCAACCACATACCAACATAACCTCCAAAGTACTCAACCAACCAACCTCCTAAACAACCAAAACAAAAGGCTAAAAAGGTATAAACCTTAGCCAAACCAAAAACCAAAAATCACAAATAAGCATACAACCAAAAATCAAAACTCACATACATTCCAAGCACACAAACACAAACACAATACAACTAGGCCTTAGCGAGTGGCTTATACACAAACACAAAATGAGAAATAGGCCAAAGCCCTCGMGGTGCCTCCCAGAAGCGCTTCTTTAACGTTGCTAGCTTGACGCATTCACCTTATCACGGGGGATCCTTGAGTGTCAATAATCGTAGAAGTGAACTAGGCACTTGAGCATATCAATCATGAGAAATTATCATAGAGTTATCAAAAGAAATTTTTGAAGAAGATTGGGCACTCCACAAGTACTCATAGGGATCTTTTCCTTGTCATCTATCTCAACACTAAAAAGCGGAGATTCACAAGAGGTACCATATGCCTTAACCTTACCCTTGCATTGGTCATATTGCTCCAAGTGTGAGCCTTGCATATCGCCTTCACCTACTTTTGGCCACAAAGTCACACTAGCAAATATAGGGTTAGCATCAAGCATACTACCAAGCATATCAAAAGAGTGAGAAGAGGAAGAAACCATGTGGCATTTTCCTCCATGTGGCTTAACAACCCTTTTCTTTCGGAAAGTGACCTTTTTCTTCCCTATGGTGAAGCTTAGCTTGCCCTATTTGACATCAATACAAGCTCCAGCCGTAGCTAGGAAAGGCCTTCCTAAAATCAAGGAGATGTCTGAGTTGCTAGCCA
>SNQN01008187.1:0-15015 GCA_008642245.1 Bassia scoparia | reverse complement strand
GGGTTTTGGTTACCAAAACCATAACCTTGGTTAACAAAGTTTTGGTTTTGATAACCAAACCCTCTTTGGGGGAATTGCCTTTGGTTACCAAACCCATTTTCTCCTTGGGGTTTGAAAACCCTTTGGTTGGATGCGTTTTGGTAACCAAAGCCATTTCCTCCTTGGCTTGGTTGGTTGTATGGGGATATCATGGGCCCATAAGCATTTGGGTTTGGATTGCCTTCCATACGAGGTGTTACCCGATTGTCACCCATCAAGTGACATTGTTCCATGTCATAATCATAGGGCAATTCATCTACAAAGCAATCATCAATTAAAGAAACGTTTTGTACATGACAATAAGATGCAAGATGATTATAGGCACCACAATTATTGCAAAACATGATGCCTTGGGGCATTGAATTATAAGCTTGGGGTTTGTTCTTACCTTGTCCCTTCAAGAGGGTGGGTGGAGCCACTTGAGAGGAGGAGATTCCCCCATTCTCAATGGACTTCTCCCCTATGGCCTTGATACCTCGTAGTAGTTTTTCAACTACTTCTCCTTCGCTTAGAGCATAGATAGTACCCTTAGCTTGCCTTGGGCGAGCCCTTTCCCCTTGTTGCCAAGTTGAGTAGTTATCCACGATCTCCTCAATTATGCCCTCTATTTCATCTTCACTTTTGTTCATGATTAGACCTCCCGCCCCGGCATCCAAACTAGTATTTCTTGTGTTATTGAGCCCCATATAGAAGGTTTGGTAGAGCAACCATTTTGGGATACCGTGATGTGGACACTCGCTTTGATATTCCTTAAATCTCTCCCAAGCCTCGGAGAGTGTCTCATAAATCCTTTTGCTAAACACTTGCAACTTAGCTCGAACCTTCGCCGTCTTCCTATGAGGGTAAAACTTGTGTAGGAATGCCTTGGTGGTCTCTTCCCATGTAGTCAATGAATTAGGTTTGGCTTCCTTTTGTAACCAATCAACACTACAACAAAAGGAGTGCTTTCTCGACACTTTTTTGTTGATTTCTCGACACTTAAAAGTGTCGGAAATTTCATTGCCGACACTTTCAAAAGTGTCGAAAATTCATGTGTCGAAAAATTTATTTGACACTTAAATGTGTCGACATTACCGACACTTAAATGTGTTGACATTATTGAAACTTAAATTTGTCATAACATTAATATCCTGACATTTTAATGTGTCAGAAGGAGATTACAATCTTTTAATGTGTCGACATTATCGACACTTATAAGTGTGGAAAATACAATTAATAAGTTATTTGAATATATATATATATATATATATATATATATATATATATATATACACAAACCGTTATAGGAAACAGGATGATTAAGTATGAATACAGTTGGTTCTGGGAACCAGCTGGTTTGGGATACTTGTTTCCTCGGACAAGTTAATATTTATTGTGAATACTTTGAAACTAACTTGTTTGTTATAGGGAACAGCTGATTACATGAAAAGCTCATTCATTGGTACAGAACCAATACGAGCTGTTTCCTTGACTGTTATGCTTAAAACAGTCATATATCTCTTGTTGCATGTTAACGTTGTTATATGTGCAGTAATAGATTGATTCCAAGACTTGAAGTGTGAATCCTTTCGAAGACATTCGAAGAAAGAAGCTGTGCTCAATAATTGAAGTAATTGAAGGAAGATTCAAGTTCTTGAAGATTACATGAAGATTCCAAGAATTGTAACTTAAAGTTTATTTTAGAATATTCATGTAATATGCTCTGTAGTATGATTGAATAGTAATAAACTAAGTGCCTTAAGTGTTTTAAGTATGTTATGAATTCTGGTACAAAGTTTGGAACATAATTCATAACACACTCAAGGAACCAAGCTGGCGAACCAGTTGTGTTCCTGAATGGAATATTGGCTGCGGTTTTGAAAAAGGATTTTTCTAAAATATTTTTAAAGGATATTTTGAAAAGATATTTGCAGCTGGAAATATAGATGAATATGTGTATATTGCCTTAAATCTTGGAGTATATATCTTGTTCGATTAAATTCTTAGGATAAAGTCGAACAAGATAAATACTTTCCATAAAACTAATCTTGCCTTGTTTGGCAAGAATAGATTTATGGAAACTAGGGTTTAAGTCAATGTACATATAAATATACATCTACACTTCCATATTTCATAACTCTCTCCACGGATTAAAGAGCATAATATTTTTGAGAGAAAAACACAAAAGCACAAGTTCATTACTATTGAGTCATACACGAGCATTAGTCGAGCTTAAACATTCTCTTACTTAGCTTTTAAGAAGTCATTCATAAGAGAGAAGATTGCTATTGTAAAGGCATTCAACAGAGGGGTTGAAGGCCTGGTGAGTGTTTGTGAGTTCAAACACAAAGTTGGACTTACGAGTGTGAGTCGAGTGCACATTCAGAGTTGAGTGTGGGGTGTGCTGGTTCCCGGAGTAGGGAAACAGTAGTGTGAGCGAGTTCTCTGTTTTTTGGAGTTGATTAATAAAAGAACTTAGGATAGGAGGATGTAGCCCAGAGTTGGGTGAACCTCGTTAAATACTGTGTGTTCTTTATTGCTTTATTTATATTCCGCTGCGTACAGGAACCAGCCCTACTGGTTCCTCATCAAAAGTTTGAAAGCAAAAGAAAAATTGGTTATCATTGACCATACTAAATTCACCTCCCCTCTTGAGTATCACATAACCCTCAATTGGTATCAGAGCCAAGGCTTCTTGCAGTCAGGCATGAGTACTCAAGAATTAGGTGCGATCGGTTATGATAGCAAAACACCAAAGTTTAACGGAAGCAACTATGCATGGTGGAAAAACAAGATCAAAAATGTAATTATGGGGATTCACTATGAGTGCTGGCTCGTGGTCAAAAACGGTCCCAACACAATCATGAATACTGACTCTGAAGGGAACAAGACTCCAAAGAAAGATAGTGAATTGGTGACTGCAGACTACAAATTACTGGAGAACAATGCCAAAGCAATGTCAATACTACAACAGGCCATAGGTGAGGCAGAGTATAACCGAATTTTTGGATGTAGCAGTGCAAAAGAAATTTGGGATACTCTTGAACTTGCTTATGAAGGAACTAGCGAGGTAAAAAAATCCAAAATTGATTTACTTATGTCTAAATATGAATTGTTTGCTATGAACAAGGGTGAAAAGATCTAATGATTGTTTTCGTAGATTCATGACAATAATCAATGATCTTAGATCCCTTGGTCTAGGACGTGGGCCGCGCCCTCGCGTATAGCGGGAGCGCGGCTTGGTACTACATCGAGGTGCTTTGCGTGGGCTTGAGCCACGGAACCCGCACGTGAGTGCGTTGGGGTAGTGTTGTCGAGTAAGGGGAGTCGCCACCGTGCCTATAAAGGTTATTCACGGACGCCCGAAACGTTGGTGCCAAATTAATGGCCCCACGTTCTGATCCAGTAACCAGTTCGTGGGTTCGGGGACATGGTACGAATCAGATCTGTAACCCAATTCGCCCGCATGTAGCGGCCTCTACTCGGTCTCATTGCAATTCCATTCATCACGGTTATTGAATGCACATAACTTACATTTTTAGCACCTTAGAAGCGTACTAACCACAACAAGAAAATCGATTTCGGCCGACCGTCGTCACCGACCGAAAATCGGTCGGTAACACCCTGTACCGACCGATTTTCGGTCGGTGACGACGGTCGGATTTTCCTTCGTCGGTAAAATCGTTTTCACCGACCGATTTTCGGTCGGTGAAACACTACCGACCGATTTACCGACCACTTTATGGCTCCAAAAAAAAGAGGGAAGAAACCATTCACCGACCGAATTTCATGGTCGGTCGGTATTACCGACCGATTAATCGGTCGGTAAACTCCTTTTTCCCTCCAAAAATGGAGGGCTATGGAGGGGTTTACCGACCGATTATTCGGTCGGTAAACCCCTCCATATTTTGTTTTTAATTAAAAATGGCCATTACCGACCGCATTTCGGTCGGTAAATTTAGTATTTCTTTAAAAAAAATTCCGTTTACCGACCGACTTCGGTCGGTAATCTACCACCAAGAAATAAAAAAAAAAGAGAAAAGAAACCAACATATATAAGCTGGTTCCTTTTCCCCCATCAACAATATGTATTAATCACAGCAAACCTCAACATTATCATTAAGTTTTTATCAACAATATGTACATCAACGAAATCAAACATACTTTTAAAAAATTAACCACAATAAATTACAAGTAAAATTTCCGAAATCAACAATAGACAACAGCCAAAAGACGCGTCAAAAAATGGCCAAAATAACCCTCTTCTTGTTTGACTCCCTTGGCCTGAAATGAAGCAGCAAAATTCCAATGCAGTTGGCAGAAGTTCAGATTAAGCATGACAGGGTGAACATCAAGTCTGCGCAATTGGCAAAAGTTCAGATTAAGCATGTTGTAAAAAATCATGGTGGAAATGTACTGCAAAGCTGCTTACGAGAGTGAATTGCAAGATAAACATTGGCTGTGTGTAGCAACAATGTGCTAAGCAAATAACAGACATAGATTTAGTTCTAACATGAGGTGCTACCAAATATACACAAGTATACACAACACAAAATACTTCAGTACTTCACAAGTTGAAATATACAGTTGAATTTGCTACCAAAAAGCACACATGTAGTATAATACATAATACTTCATGCTGCTGTAGCTAGTTTTTCGGAACTTTTAATCAAAGTGAACTCTTAATCCAATGCATATTTAATCCAACATCCAAAAGTTTCTATTTTGTTCATCTAATCAGAATTTTAGTGTTACTTGTTCTTGCACTAAAGTTTTTTTTTTATTTTAAGAAAATAATTATAAGGAGCTACAAAGGGCAATGATGTAGATGTAATTCGATCTCAAGTCTTGACCACCACCTCCCTAAACCTTAATTGACAAACGAAAATAACCACCATATAGTCGAAAGAATCATGATTATATACGAATCAACAAAGTTATGAGGGTGGGTTTAAGTTGGTTACATCAACAAATGATTCACAAATAATATATGTCATCAATGAACCAAATATAATACTACAAGCACTAAAGAGAAATCACCTTCTTATTTTCAGCAATAACACCGCATATGAAGGAGATGATACCAAAGAAGGTAGTTAGCATAGCCATATGTTTCATGCTCAATGCCATTTTAGCAACCTACAAAAGGGCATTTTTAAAAGATTAGTGGAAATTATTGAATATAACATGAAAATTGAGAATAAATATAACATCAAAGAGAATAAATATATCAATGTTGACTATATCCTCATAACCATCATCTGCCATGCCTTCACTAAATGCTGCAGCCATAAAATTAGAAACGATGCATGTATGTTAAACCAAGCAAGATGAGGAAAAAAATCATTGAAAGTTGCAACCATGAAATATACAATAACTGTATCTTATATTAAGCTAAGTAAGCAACAAAAACATGAAAATTGTCTTCACTAATACAGGAATGCAGGACAGAATGTGATTAATTTAAATTATTAATTTACAATATAAGAGAACAGCTGCCAATCTGCCATAATCTCCTTAACTATTTCTTCTAAGTAGAAATTGGCTTTATTGATTAAGTTAAAATGTAAGAGGAAAAGCAAAAGACAGGTAACCAAAGAATTTCAATCATCAATGCAAAAATGAATAATCGAGTACAAGTACATAAAAGAGCTCAATTGACATCCGAACAAACCACCACTCGGCAAACATACATCTAACCAGCAAAATTAGACTGTTAAAGGCTTATGCTTCAATAACACCAAACAGCACACGCACTTCCAAGTTAGCTATTTTGTGTAAATATTTCTAATCGGAAAAGGGTGTCAAGTGTCATTTGAGTGTCAAGTACTGAACAGTACAAGAAATTCTTGTGAATCAAAACTAGATCCCAAGTAGCATATGAGGTGATCATTAACTAACTAAACTTGTCACAGTGAGATACAAAATATGACTAAAGGAGTATATACCTTACAGCCGCTGAAATTTAAATCGATTATATTTTTGCAGTTCTTTACTAGATGCTGCACGCCTACATTTGTTACCCTAGAACAAATCAACAAAACTAATCAGCAAAAACAAGGTAATGCAGATTCTTAAATTTTTGAATAAAGGATGACATTCAAAATATACAAACCTCATATTCCAATATATGGAAAAAACTTTCAGATTTGAACAGACACTCGTTATGGATTCAACTCCTTCATCAGAAATCTTCTGGCATACATTCAAATTCAGGAACTCTAGGTTCAGAAGAGAGCTGGAACACTGTCCAATTGCAGCATTAAGTCACATCAGAAAAGGCAGAGCAAGGTATGTATAATGCAAATGGTTCACAATAGAAAAAATTTACAATACCAAAAAATCAAAAGCATCGAAGATTCATATATATGCACAAAGGTCAGGCAAAACAATTGCCAAGTTCAACAAATTAAATCTAAATCTAATAGGAATTTTATAAAAGCTTGAGACCTGACATCTTGCTCTTGCGAAGTGTACAAGGTCCAGTAACTTTGGGTCATTATTAAAAGAACCAGCTACAAAATAGCTGCATAATGCACATTGAGAAAAGCAGGGCAGATCCTTGACCACACAGCCATGTAACCATGTCATTCCGAATTTCAGACATCGCAACAAGTTGACTAGTACATTCAAATCCCAGCCAAGGACAACAAATTAAGCTATACTGCCTATCTCTATTATATAAGAGAAGGGGGAGGAAGATGGTGTCCCCCCTCTCAAAATACATAATTACCCTTAATGAAGGGTAATAAGGTACATGCATAAATTTTTCACTAAATACAAATTAAAATTATATGCATAAATTATGTCAATTAATACTAAATTGACCAAATACCTTGACCCTCTCTAATATGGAAAAAAAGGTGATATCCACCTAAAAATTTCTAAACATCACTTACATAAAAGTAAGTTACTAATAATTTATTTTTTAAAAATAAATGAGCTAATTAATTAACAAAGAAAATAGAAAGATTAATCAAATATAAAAAAAACTTGAAAAAAATGCTACAATAATTTCCTAATTTGAAAATTTCATTTTTAAGCATTTTTGAAATTTACATAACAAAGCATGTATCGCGTGCAAAACAATAAAAGTAATTAAGTTCCTAATAATTTATTTTTTTTGTAAATAAATGAGCTAATTAATTAGCAAAGAAAATAGAAAGATTAATCAAATATCAAAAATTTGAAAAAAATGCTAAAATATTTTAATTTCCTAACTTGAAATTTTCGTTTTAAAGCATTTTTGAAATTTACATAACAAAGCACACATCGCATGCAAAACAAGCTATCTCTATTATATAAGTGAAGGGGGAGGAAGATGGTGCCCCCCTTCAAAAAACCAAAAATACCCTTAATGAATTCAATATTTAGAAATATCACCAAAAAAATCCATTTTTGAATTTGTCATATTAAACAAGTTAAATATGGTATATGCATCAAATTATCATTAAGGGTAATTTAATCTATATTGGAATCCACGTAAAATGTCTATTTTACCCTTAAAAAGATGTTTGTACTTTGTAAGTTGTTTTGTTTTTTGTGACCAATTAAAAGGACTACATTGATTATGTAAATTTATTAATGACCAATTTAAATAAATACCAATTAACATCACTTAAAAAATACTTCGTATCAAATGAAATGATTTTTAAAATTTTTTATATTGATAATGGAAAATTAGGAAAATTTCTAATCAAACCTGTAGATTGATTTAATAAATCCAATGGCATAATTGTATAGGGTTCCGAGATTATGTGCAAATTTTGGGTTAATTAAGCAGGATATATTTTGATCCCAAAAGTTGCACATAATTACGAAACCCTGTATAAATATGTCACTGGATTGATTTATAAAATCAATCTCCAGAATTGATTAGAAATTCCCCATAAAATTAGTGGTTAAGTAATAAACTTAATCATAACTGTTATATCACAACATTATTTTAATTTGTAATACGGAGTACATAGTTTATAAAGAACTGTTTTTATAAATTGTAATTTTGTACATTAGTGCACGCATCGCGTGCATAAAAAACTAGTACACTATTACTCCATCACTGCTACTGAAGCTATTTTATGTAGCATTTGGATTTTGAAGAAATCAGATGTCATTCTTTCCAGTGATGGTAACCAATAAATCACCTTCTTGTACCCAAATGCAATGATATTAACCTCCTTCCATCATATTAGGAGCTCCAATTCAAACAAGACAGTCTTGAAAGGCTTCAATATTCTATTGTGTTGCAAATAGCTATGATAATGGCTATGACAGGTTACCAGATATACCTAACTTCTTAACAACTGATTTAAAACATTAAAAAATCACATTCCTTTCCTCACCTTAGTTTTGAGGAGTTCAAGATGATTATCCTCAATATCTTGCGCAAATTCAAGGTTTATTTGCTTCACAACCTTATACCTAGGCTGCAGCAAGTACATACAACATCAAATTTCAACATCACCATCATACCGAAAATCTGGGAAATATAAAACGAAAATTTGGAAAATATAAACCGAAAATCTGGGAAATATAAAACGAAAATTTGGAAAATATTAAACGAAAATATGGGGAAAATAAAAAGATAAATCTGGAAAAAAATAAAACGAAAATAAAAAATAAAAAGAAATCAAAATCAACAGAAAATCAGGAAAAAAACGAAATCAAATGAAAATCAGGAAAAAATTAAACGAAATCAAAATCAAACGAAAATCTAGAAAAAAAAAACGATATCAAACGAAATTCCGGAAAAAAATAAAACGAAATCAAACAAAAAATCAGGTAAAAATAAAATCAAGAAAAAAAACATGGTAAAATTGTAGATCTAGTCAAAATAAAACGAAAATTAAAACCATAAAAAATCACAAAGAAAAATAAAACGAAAAATTATAACCTTCAAAAAGAAAAAAAAACTTATGAAAACTCATGAAAAAACCTAGATTTAAACAAAAATCGGACAAAACCACATACCTTTCTGTGGTTTTGGGCAACCGCGAGTGGTGGTTCTTCTGGGATGAGCAGCCGCGAGTGGTGGGCGTAGGAGGTTGCGAGGCACATACGAGATTTGGGAATTAAGGTTTTGATTTTGGGAGATTTGGGAAGTTTGAGAGATGAGAGAGTAAAGAGTAGTGAATGAGAGAACAAGAATTGAAGAGAGAGATGAGAGAGGGTGAGGATACTGAGGTGAGGAATGAGGGGTTAGAGTAAGGAGAGAGAAAGTGAAGGGGTAGTGAATGAGGGATTGAGGGGAAGTGGGTGGGCACGTGAATGAGTGGTAGTGAATTATGATTGATGGGCTTTGCTCATATTTTTTTTTTAAAAAAATAATTACTTTACCGACCGATTTATCGGTGGGTACCACCGACTAAAATCAATTTTCGGTCGGTGATACCGACCGATTTTTCAGTCGGTACAACTCGCGGAAATTTTGTTATTTCAAAGTAGGATGTTTAAAGGCCACCGACCGATTTTAAGTCGGTCGGTATTACCGACCGTTTTTTCGGTCGTTAACAGTCCACCGGTCCGTAACGGTCGGTAATACCGACCGAAATAAAATCGGTCGGTGACTTCGGTCGGCCGAAACCGATTTTCTTGTTGTGAACCCTAAAGATTACTACGAAAGTGTGTTTATATTATGTACAAGAGACTACCTAACCTAGAAATTGTGACCACTTTGTATTAATCAAATTAAAACGGTGCCTAAAAACCGGTTGTCCATAATTAATCTGATTTTAAAGTGATTCACATAATTTCCGGTCTTTATTTAGCAAAATATATACAAATGATGTACAACCATGACAATGCGAAGTATATGAACTTCAAAACATATATACAAACCAATCTTACCCTGAATCTGCAAACAAAACAAAAGTTAGTTCGTAATAAAAAACGAGCGAAATGAATCTTCCGCCTTGGATCGCCTGAATTTGCAAACAAAACCAATATTAGTTCATAATTAAAAAACGTGCGAAATGAATCTTCCGCCTTGGATCGCTATACAAGGATAAGAAATCGTTAGTATTGACAAGTGATAATAATAATGACAATGAAATAAAAAAGAACGAAAAACAATAAAAAACGTTAACCACTCCTACATATTTACATGGAACAATTAAATAGTGAGTTTCTACATTTTTTGTTAATTAGATTGAAACTTGTAATAGTTATTAATTAGGTTGAGAAAAGAGTGTGTTTAGTGGCGAGTAATCTCAGAAATAAACCTTGTTATCGCTTGTTGAATCGAAACAGAATCGATGCTTAGAACTCAAGAACGAATGTATTTAGAGTGTTTGAGAGAGTGTATGAGAGCATGAGAGAATGAATACGCAAGTTAGAGGCGAGGAAAGATAGAATAGACGTGTGTGTTTTTCTCGAATGAGCAAGGCACGTATTTATAGGCACGAGAGGTAGGAGGAGGGAAAAAAAACCTTGCATATATACGCAGGAGACCTGCGTATATACGCAGACTCTTTGTATATATTCTCCGCGTATTTTTTGATTTCCTCCGATTTTATTTTCCATAATACGTGATTTGCCTTGATTCACTTTGATTCGACGCACCTAGACACCCTTGCTCTCCAAGCAAGGAGTGTTCTAGAAGGTTCCACGTATTTCCGGGGTATTTTTGTGTATTTTGTATTTTTTTTTGTATTTTCTGCGTATAAAAACTTATAAAAATCATAGAAAAATAAAGAAAAATCAGAAAAATAATCTAAAAATACTGGTGAGCTCAGAAAAATGTGAAGAGTGTGATGAAAAGTGGAAATTATGGAGATCACCAATATAAATTATTTTAAAAAATCCTAAAAATAGAAAATAATTAAAATAAATAAAAGAAAATATTTTTGCCCCCTTTATTTGTCCTTTGCTCAATAGTTCCGAGTATGACCTCACGTATTTCCAACTTTTGTGAGTTCAAAGCATCTTTTCTAAGTCGAAACAATCGCGAGACGCGGTATGTTTCATCACTGATTACTCTTTTGGGGAGACATTTTTAGGTGTCTACAGAAGCCCCCACTTTGACTGAGTCTGGAGAGACGATAGTCTCGTAAGACGAAAGTCAAAGTATTCGATTCGGGACGGAGAGCAACTCAAGACGTTCTGCGACCCTGAGTTACCCTTTTTCGCCGGTACCTGCAAAACAAAGGTTAGTTTTACCTGTAGCCGTGTCCCGTGCGGTCTGATTTGCTTGCCTTGGAATTTTTGTTGCGGGAGCAAACTCCAAAACCTGGAAGAGTGCGCGGAACTTCTTGAGCGGGAGAAGATTCCAAAAACCCGAGAGATACTAACGGAATTTCTGTAGCGGGAGAAATTTCCAAGACCCGAAGATGTGCTGTCAGAACTTTTGTAGCGGGAGAAGATTCCAAGACCCGAAGATGTGCTGACGGAACTTCTGTAGCGGGAGAAGATTCCAAGACCCGAAAGATGTATTTGCTCGAGATTTCTGTAGCGGGAGAAATCGTAGACCCGAAGCGTGCATATATGGAATTTCTGGTGCGGGAGAAAATTCCAAAACCCGAAGTGTGTAAAGGAGCTGTTGTGTGAAGAAGCCCCCACTTTGACTGAGTCTGAAGAGACGAAAGTCAAAGTATTTGATTCGGGACGGAGAGCAACTCAAGACGTTCTGCGACCCTGAGTTACCCTTTTTCGCCGGTACCTGCAAAACAAAGGTTAGTTTTACCTGTTACCGCGCCCCATGCGGTTTTATGCCCTTGGAAGCGCCTGGATCCTCGGGCTGCTTTCTCCCTACGGCTGACCTTGGCTTTTCAGGAGAAAATGAGGTGATGAATACCTTCGGAAGCGCCTCGTTCCTCAGGTAGCTTTTCCCTACGGCTGACCTTGGCTTTTCGGGAAAAGAAATGATGTAGATGCCTTCCCTACGACTGACCTTGGCTTTTCGGGAAGAAGTAATGCAAGTTTCGTCGGAAGCGCCTCGTTCCTTCGGAAAGTTCCCCTACGGCTGACTTTGGCTTTTCGGGGAGAGTTGTGATGTACATGCCTTCCCTACGGCTGACCTTGGCTTTTCGGGAAGACGTAATGTAAGTTCCGTCGGAAGCGCCTCGTTCCTTCGGAAATTTCCCCTACGGCTGACCTTGGCTTTTCGGGGAAAGTTGCGTGTAGCAACAATCGCGTATAGCGATGAATGCCGTATAGGCTATGAGTGATGATATGAATTCCTTCGGAAACGCCTCGTTCCTCAGGAAACCTTCCCTACGGCTGACCTCGGCTTTTCGGGAAGAATGTTGCGTGTAGCAACAATCGCGTATAGAGATGAATGCCGTATAGGCTGTGAAGGCAACTGCATGTAAGATGTGCCCTAGCCTTGTGTGGAGGTGATGCAATGTGCAATGTGCAATGTAATGTGTTTGTGCAGGATGCATATGCATGATGATGTGCGCAATGATGCTTATGAAGTGTTTGCAATGGCTATATGTGTAATGCAAGTCTATTCTTAGATCTAATGCATGAAATGACCAAGGAAATTGACTAATGTTAAAATGCTTTTGGATTGCGGGATGAGTCGTCTCAAGCCCCCATTCGAGCGAAGGCGATGCTTGTGAATGCAAGTGAGCCCCCAACCCATGGGGTTTGGGTGTGTGGGAATGGCTTAATTTGTGGTGTTGATGGTTGGTTTAGTGGGTGAGCCCCCAGCTTGATCGAGGCTGGGGCAATGGTTGATGGAGTAAAGTAAGGCTAGTGAATTTTGTGGAGTCATGGGTCTTGGCTTAGCCTTTTGTGGCAGTAATTGGCAAGGGACGAGGTACTGGGATATGATTTTGATTTGCCCAAATCGAGAACTTGAGCTGAATGTTGCATGAGGACAGAACATGGGGGAAATGTTGCAATGCGATGCTTTGAGGAGGATGCCTGATGACTGCTACAGAGAGATAGCCTAAGGAAGAGTTGAGGAGAGCCCCTTAAGGTGTATAAAACAATAGGCTAAAGGTTCAAGAAAATACAAGGCTAAAATTTGTGACTAAGGGTAAGTAACTAGGGAATTGATATGGTTGGCTAGATGATGTAGGTTCAAGCTCGAGTCTATGTCGGGTGCTACACTAGGAATTTGTGCTTCTAGCCTTAAGAGAATCAAACCATATGAGAGTGGACCTCTGAGAATTATTGGGTCGGACCTCGAGAAGAGGCTTCCTACGTATCCTTTTGGAATCAGACCGTCGTAGTTCTTGTTGATGATTTGGACAATGCCTCGTGCGAGAGGGCTTTTGTGGTTGTAATGTGAGGCTGTGGTTTGAGGATTGAAAAAGGCTCGATGATCATGAAGTGAACCCACGGTGCGCAGTGTGCTTTTTAGACTCTTGCTTTTTATTTGATTTGGGCTTTGAGCTTTGGATTTGCATTGGATTGATTTGCATTTGTGATGACTAGCATTGAACTTTGATTTTTTGCTTTTTTGCTTTTTGCCCATTTTATTCTTCTCTCTTTTTTTTCTTTTGCACATGTCTTTTCCTACGCACCGTTTGGTCCAAAGGGTTAGCCAGATGTGGGTGATGAAAGAAAGATAGGGTGAATGATAGTTGTAGGGCTTCGCCCCGCCTTAGGGGGGCGTGACCTCAGCTTCAGTGTCATGGAATTGAGCCATGGAATCCGCATGTGAATGCGTTGGGGTGTGTTGTCGAATTGAGGGGATCGCCACCGTGCCTATATAGGTTATTCACGGACGCCCGAAACATTGGTGCCAAACTAGTGGCCCCACAAATAGGTCCAGTAACCAAAGTGTGGGTTCGGGGACATGGTACGGATTGAATCAGTAACCCAATCCGCCCGCATGTAGCGGCCTCTACTCGGTCTCATTATAGTTCCATAAGTCATAACAATTGAATTCAAAGAGCCTATTGAATTGATCTTGAAAGCGCACTAATCTAATATTATTAGGTGAGTTGCTATTATGTACAAACAATGACTTCTACCATGGATAAAGCGATCACTTGATTGTTAGTCAATATTAATAAGGTGCCTATAAAACCGGTCGTCCATGATTATCTGACTTTAATGTGGTACGCATAATTTCCGGTCTTGTTTAAGCAATATATACAAGTGTGATAGAATATGTACAAACAAAACATGAAAACAAAGGTTAGTAAGCATAATAATGTATATGTATATCCTTCTCACCTTGTCTTGCAAATACACAAATCGTTAAAGTAAAAACTAAAAAGAGACGTCCTTTGATCGAATTGCTAATCAAGACAAAGAAACATGTTAGTATTGACAATAACGATATGCATAATGACAAATTGTGACAAGATGATGACAAACGAATTTGAAAACGTTAATGACAATCCTACATATTTACATGAGATGATTCAAGAGTTGGTTTCTACATTGTGTTAATTGAATTGAAACTCGCAATAATAATTAGTCAAATTAAAAGTGACAAAAGGAATTAAGAAGAGTCAAAAAAGATGTTTTAGGTGAGTAATCTCAGAGTTATACCTTGATTTCGCTCTTTGAATCGAAACAGAATCGATGCTAGAACTCAAGAACGTATGTGTCTACAGTGTATGGGAGTGCGAGAGAATGAATATGCAAGTTAGGGACGGGGAGAATAGAATAGACGTGTGTCTTCGGAATGAGCAAGGCAGACACGTATTTATAGGCACGAGGGGAAAAACGAGGAAACAAACCCTGCGTATATACGCAGGAGAGCTGCGTATATACGCAGGTGACCTGCGTATATACGCAGGAAGCCTGCGTATATACGCAGGTCCTGTGTATATACTCTCCGCGTATTTTTGATTTCCTCCGATTCTTATTTCCATAATACGTGATTTGCCTTGATTCGACGCACCTAGACACCCTTGCTCTCCAAGCAAGGAGTTCTAGAGTGTTCTAGAAGGTTCCACGTATTTCCGGAGTATTTTTTGTGTATTTTGTATTTTTTTTTGTATTTTCTGCGTATAAAAACTTATAAAAATCATAGAAAATGTAGAAAAATCAGAAAAATAATCTAAAATACTGGTGAGCTCAGAAAAATGTGAA
>SNQN01008186.1:13498-27147 GCA_008642245.1 Bassia scoparia | reverse complement strand
TTGCCCTTAACATTCGGCAGGAAGTCATTAAGCAACACAATGCAGGCTTCATTAAGGTCGTCAATTACCCTCAATGGATAGCAAATGTGATTCTAGTACCTAAGAAAGACGGACGAGTTCGAATGTGTGTGGATTTTCGTGACTTAGACAAAGCAAGTCCGAAAGACGACTTCCCTCTACCACACATAGACGTTCTCGTGGACAACACAGTAGATCATGCCTTGCTCTCATTCATGGATGGGTATGCAGGGTATAATCAAGTCAAAATGGCCAAAGAAGACATGGAAAAGACAACCTTCACCACTCCGTGAGGCTATATTGCTACACTGTGATACCTTTTAGTCACAAAAATGCAGGCGCCACATACCAACGAGCTGCCACTACTCTACTTCATGACATGATACACAAAGAAGTAGAGGTCTATGTTGACGATATGATCGTTAAGTCAAAAGATTGCGAAGGACATACCCTTGCACTAAGAAASTTCTTCCAGAGACTCCGACAGTTCAACATGCGTCTCAATCCGCAAAAATGCGCATTCGAGGTCACTTCAGGCAAGCTCTTAGGTTTCTTCATCAGCTCTCGAGGCATCGAGATCGATCCGACAAAATCAAAGCAATGATGTCACTCAGTCCACCGCAAAATGAAAAGTAGATCCGAGGGTTCTTGGGTCGACTCCAGTACATCGGCAGGTTCATATCCAAGCTCACAATGGTCTGTGAACCCATCTTCAAGAAACTAAAGAAAGGTGCACCCAAGAAATGGGAAGATAGTTTCCAACAAGCCTTCGACAAGATCAAGGAATATCTCATCAATCCTCCTGGGTTATCTACTACTCGCCCTGGGCATCCATTATGGCTCTATCTTACAGCAACAAACACTGTCGTTGGAGTAATGCTCGCTCAAGAAATCGACAACAAGGAAAGTGAAATCTACTATCTGAGCAAGAAGCTCCTTCTATACGAGGAACGATACTCTGCCCTAGAGAAATTATGCTTGGCTTTAGTGTGGGCATCACGAAAGCTTCGACATTACTAGCTCACACATACRGTACACGCCGTATGCAAAGGGGATCCTCTGAAATACCTCTTTGAAAAGCCAGCAGTCAACGGACGCKTGTCTATATGGATGATTATGCTTGCCGAATTTGACCTTAAGTTCGTGCCTCAAAAACCCATCAAAGGTAGTTTTGTCTCCGAGTTCTTAGCACACTCTCCAAACGAAGTCCTTCCTGAGGACTTTGACTTTCCTGACGAGGAACTTATGATGACCGAGAATGACAGTTGGTCGCTTTACTTCGATGGGGCATTTAGTAAAAAAGGATGTGGAGTTGGAGTGCTTCTAATCTCACCAAAAGAGGAGCACACCCCAATTTCCGTCAAACTTGACTTCGACGTCACTAACAATGGAGGAGTGTACGAAGCATGTATTCTAGGTCTGCAAGCTGCCATTGCGCTTAACGGTTAAGAGATTACGAGTAGTTATGGTGATTCTCCACTCATCATAAACCAGTTTCAGGACGATGGAAGATGACGTAAGTTGAAAGCCCTAGCTCCGTATCAGTTCCTATCTTAAGAATATTGCATTCCCAGGTAGACGAAGTCGAATAACCTACCTACGACGTGAAACAATTAGTTTGTAGATGCACTAGCAAAACTCGCATCCATGGTGCGAATCCGAGTTCAGTGACCCAAATGCTTTAGTCAATGAACGAAGATAAGAACCAGCATATGTCTTGCCCTTTAGACGAAACAATGAGTGCCCAACCTCGATCCAAAAGACCATGGTAACAAACTACAAAACATCAAAGTACTTACTAGAAACTGGCTAAATTCCTTCTATGTTAACCAAAAGCCAACAAGGCTCTGAGGCATCTCGCATCTCAATTACTAACTTCAAGCGAGAACTCTAAAAGACCACTACAATTGTCTCCACCTACTTTGCATCAACTCAACAATAAGCAAAATAATCGTGGAGCACGTCCATGATGAAATCTGTAGCACCCACATGAATTAGCAGCTCCTTGCCACCAAATCATTCAAGTTGGGTATTATGGACCACCATGGAAAAGGATGCATGCAATACGTCCGTACATGCGACACTTGCCAAATATCTAATGACAACGTGTTCCTCCATCTCTTCTATCCACGATTTGGTCTCTCCATGGCCTTTCTCTACATGGGGTATAGACATTATAGGGAAGATCAACGTCAGCGTGCAAGGAGGTCATGAATTCATACTGTGGCCATAGATTACTTCACAAAGTGGGTCGAGCAGCGTCATATGCTAAGCTCCGGCTAAGCACGTGGCAAAAATTCATAGAAAACAACATCATCTGCGCTTATAGTGACAACGACAACCCATCTTTCAAGCTGAGTGTGTAGAACTTATTGCCAAATATTAAGATTCAGCCCCACAAGTCATCACCATAAAGCTCCACAGCATGGGGCAGTCAAAGCAGCTTAACAAAAATCTCAAAACAATTATCTCTAAGATGACGGAGAATTATCGAGATTGGCCGCAAAAGCTACACTTCACTCTATGGGTGTTACAGGACCTCTTTCGCACTTCTACGGAGCTACTCCTTTCTCACTAGTCTATGGTGCTGAAGCTGTTCAACCGAGTAGAACTAGAAATCCCATCTCTACGCATGTGTCCTAGAAAGAAAACTCCGAGAAGCAGAATGGGTAAGGGCGAGATTTCACGAGTTGGCTCCTCTCGAAGAAAAACGGCTAGCAGCCTTGCATCATGTGCAGGCATACCAAAAGAGGGTCAAACGGTACTTCAATCAGCGAGTCAAATCACGAGGCATCAAAGAAGGTGATTTGGTTCTTAAAGCASTTCGTAAAARAGTCCTAGATCCTCGAGGCAAGTTGCGTCCTAATTAGGCAGGTCCTTACAATGTCAAAAAGATCTTACCAAAAGGGGRAGTTCAACTAATGGACACAAATGGTGATAACTTCTAGAGTCTCACCAACATAGACCAACTCAATAAATACTACATTTAAGGGATATACACGCACCGCATCTCAGCAATACAATAGCACCATGCATCAGAACTATGAATGGCCTGATTCATTATGGGATACGTAGGCAGCCTCGCCTTGGGGCTCGGCCACAATAACAAGTGCCCTGCCTACTTGT
The DNA here is from genome assembly GCA_008642245.1 of Bassia scoparia. Lineage (NCBI taxonomy): Eukaryota > Viridiplantae > Streptophyta > Magnoliopsida > Caryophyllales > Amaranthaceae > Bassia > Bassia scoparia. The sequence goes on along the minus strand of SNQN01008186.1, from coordinate 24,003 downwards.
TTTGGGATCAGAAACTGAACAATAGTCAAGCGGCAATTGGACGAAGTTTTCTTCAACATGCTCAAAGTAAACACAGTGTATAAAAAGCAATGTAAGCTTGTAATTTATTACTACTTGTAATTAAATTTAGCAACTAAAGTACAAAAGGAAACTTCAAGTTCCAAGTTCACTTATTACATGCAAAAGCGGCTCGCAAGCCAATCACTTTATTACCTCATTAATAAAACAAACATTAAATTAAACAAGAGTTGTMGAAAAAAGCAATCACTCCTTCCTCTCCTCTTCTTGCTCCTTGGCGTCATCCTTCTTTGCACCCGAGCTCTCACCTTTAGGCTTCCTCACCCATTTGTGTCTCTTGGGTCTATCTTCCACAATAGCCTTCCCATTTCCTTTAGCATCCCCTCCAAGCATCTCTTTAGGCCCAAGTCTTCTTTTAGCAACATTTGAGTCAATCCTCAAAGGAGGAAGTCTTTCAAGCCTACTCCAAAAAGGTAGCTTCTTAGAACCAAGTATGTCCTAAGCAGAAACAGCTCTAGACTTAGTAGCAGGGGTCACAGTCCATTCTCTTACTCTTGTAATGGTCCTTCTGCTCCCCACGTCTTGCCTTAGCACGACTCATCACATCAGTGGCATTCATCCAGACACGATAATGAGCAGAAATCTTGTGGTCACCTCGAGCAAGTGGGGTCACCTTATGTGTATAATGGGATACCCAGTACTTCTCCCACTCTGTTGCATTGCCCGAATACAAACGCTTGTCCTCAGGACGAACTGTGTCAACAGCGGGAATAAGRTGAACTTTCCCGAATTGCCTCATCACCCTTGAAGMGAAATAAAAGGTCAACGCAGTCAAGCTAGCCACYTGCACYTATGAAGACAAGCGAGTATGSACCATACTCCTAATACCCCAKCAAGGGACAGTCCACCGCACGAGAATGCCACGGTCAACAAGGATAAGAATCCACTCATGTTGAGATTTGTTGACATGGACCCTCTTACGGGAAAAGAATCCCTTAYCAGAATATTTGACAGGATTCTGGAGCGCCTCAGCTAGTCTCAAACGCTCCATCAGCCAAATCTGTCATGAAACAGCAACATGTATAATATTTAGTCTTCACATCAATAAGCAAGCAATAATATTTGTATAAATGCACTATTTTGCAAATATTCAAATGAAATATTGTACCTGTAGTAAAACAGGCCATCCAGATAAGGGCGCATGCGCATCCTTCTTAAGGCGGTCGAGCATCATGAACAACTCCCCCGTGCACAACGACATAGGAATACGGCTAGCCTCACATTGCTCAACAATAGAAATAATGCTAGCATGAACAACATTCGGCTTGCCATGGACAAACAGGAAGCATGCAAACAAGCACATCATAATTGCACGTCTACGATAAAATCTACGGCAAGAAGCATCACTAGCAATATAGTCAGTTAAGGCAAGCAAATGAATTTCCCGACCATGCACTATGCGTCGTGAAACAGTTGGACTAAGTCTCAAGTATCGCTCATATTCATCAACAAAGCGATCAGCAGTATTAGGGATACAAGGGAGACTTACAACATGCCAGTCAWTAATAGCACCAAGTTCCTTAGGCAAAGGAACAATTTCCTTGTCCTGAAGGCGAAAACAGTGCGTCAATGGATCCCACAGYCTTATAGCAGCATAAAGGAGGTTTATGTCGAGACTTACATACCTTAAAGTCAAGAGAACATCARAATTCAGCCTTGCAAGGTCCTCTCTTTCACGAGAATCCAAGTTTCGAAGCACATCATTCAAAGCATTAGCAAAGTCTCTCTCCATTTGATTTATTGCAAATTCTTTGATGTTATGAATTAAATGAAGTTCAAAGCAATGTAAGAGAGGTTTTTAAGAACTAAGGAGGCTGTAATGAATGATTTAGGGCGTACATAAACRCCTATTTATAAGCAATAAGGCCGAACAAACTTGCCAAAAATCGAATTTCGAGCAAAAATAGCTCGATTCTGGGAACAATCCGACAATCACCCCAACAATGCAACGCAACATACACAACGATACGAGACGATTGACGTCGTATTAGAAGTAATTACATGCATTGCATATAGTTAGCGAGTTGGCTTTTGCAAATTGTAATCAAAGCTCGACATTACAAAAATGTGCTATGTCTAGAGTTATACACAAGTCTAGTCATATAAACACAAGCACTCGAGTCTAAATTAGGATCGAGTCAAGTCAAGTCAAGCAAAAGTCAACGAATAAGTCTAAGCTAAGTCCTAAAAGAAACGAATACAAAGCTAGGGTCACCCCCTTCCCTACAGGTGACATGTACATTTATTGCTCGCGACACGTCGAAAAACCAAGTGACGCTAGCGCTTGCAAGGCAAACTCGTCTGGCAGCTCGTRAGGGAAAGTAACTACAGCAGAGGTTCCCGGTATGGTAAGCTAAGACGAGGGTCTAAGCCGAGAACGGGAAGTCGAAGCTCCACCCCGGTTAGTGACCGGTGTCATCTGTACGTCACRGTCGTCATCAGCATCTTCATCGTCGCCCTGACGAACCTATAGAAGGATTTTCAAGTCAAAAACCGGTTCCTGACCCTGCAAAACATTGATATCACGAGATTTGGTGCATTTACCAAGTCTGTTAGCTGACAATAGGCATGCTTCCWAGATCTATTATCCCTAGCAGCCTCATAACGCCTGCCCGAGGCATCTATTTRGCAAAACAGGCAAGTCAGCACATGAGTGAATACTGGCATGCAAAGGCAAAATCAAAATGTTCCCTACTTGTCCAGCTCCAYGGGGCATCGAGTTTTGAGCACACCTAGCGGCCGTAGGAGCAGGCCTAATGAACTCTTCTAGGTCAGGACGGATCCTGAAGTCAGCGAAGGAAATCTCGCCGAGGTCATAATCAGGCTGCATGAGCCAAGTCAAAGTTTGTGCGCAACTATTAGAAGGCAAATGCACAGAAAAGGTGTGGAAAATCAAAACTCGTACCTCAGCAATTAGCTCGACTCGGGGGGCTAGCCGATCCTCGATGAAACGCGCATAGGCGTCTTGACCCCTGTCACCAAGCAGGAGGTGGTACTCCACCGCCTCACTATGACTCAAGTCGTTGGACATTATTGTGACCAACAGCTCCTCGTCCATCATAGTGACCGGAGGATCCTGAGGCACTACAGGTGTAGAAAGGCCTATGCTGCCTCTCTACACGCTCCCCAAGGTACCAAACAGGCCCTTGAGGTCCCCAGAATAGGCATCGCCTCTTGGCCAGCTCAGCTGCTACAACGAGCCTCCTCGATTTTGCATTCCCCACTCGCCTCCATGGGGGCCACTCCACTTGTAGCAAAATGTTGTTAAAATCACAAGACAATCATTAAAAGCATACAAGTAAAGGGCAGCGCAACTCACATTAGCTAGGTTCAGGCGGTGGAAGATCCTCCTCGACTGTTGGAGCCCACCAGTCCAAGACGGAGTGTCTTAGGGCATCCACCGCATCATCATAGGCCATATAGCAYGCTATACTTGAGGATTCGACCTAGGAACCAAACCCATGCGTGGAAAGTACTCATAAGCCCAGAARTGCCAATACAACCAATGGGTCAGCAAACAAAAGCAGAGAAAATGCAAACAAAGCTCTAAGAGTCAAAGAAAATTACCTCGAGCACTCTCCAGCAGCCAGCCAGTGCGGGGATCGCAACATCATCCACCTGACGACAGTATAACCTCGTAGAATGCATRAAGGCAGCATATCCGAATCCACCCCAGTCATAGGAGGAAACAGCAGAAAGATCCTCCAGAATAGGGAGAAAACGAAACTGAATTCTACTCCCCGTGCCCTTAATAAGACACAATGTCGTGCAAAGCATCACCAAGATAAAAATCTTGGTTGACTGCTCATCAGTGGTACCAGCCAGCTCCTGGCCCTCCTGATCTCATCATCCAAAGTGACTAGCTTTTTAGTGAAAGCAAGCCCAGTCAACATAGCAAAATCGTAGGGGGTCACGACCATTTCCCCCCACGAGAAGTGAAAGGTGTTCGTGGTGTCCCAAAACCACTCCATCAGGCCGAACATCGGAACCTTGGGAGCAAGTGAATATGACTAACTAACTAGGTTGAGAACAAAATCTTGGAAGRCGCATTGCCCGAGGATGTCCCATACTCCTCCACGGCGCTCAAAAAACTCTCTGRGAAAGATATTGCCAATCATATGAGAGGTCCCGTACATCCGAGTACCGTAATCGCTCTACACGAGAGATGATGCAAGAATTAGCAAACAAGGCAAAARAAAAGACAACCACACAAGTGAAAGCAACATACTCGTCCATTCCTCGGACGGATAGAAACGTGGTGATCTGGGGAGCAGCATAACTCTGAATTATCCCAATTGGTCGCCCTCCATCTCTGACGGGAACTACGCACTTGTTTTCCTCTTTGCACTAGCATGCTACAAGCAGAATTAGACAAAGATTCAGAAAACAAACAGGCAGCATAACGGCTAAAAATGGACATCCCACACACAAACAAAAGGCCCTTTGGGGGCTTAAAGCTAATCAACACAACCATGGTCGAAGGAAATGCARGATTTCCTAGCAGTTGGAACAATAGGCAAGCAACTAGAAAGGCGAGAAAGACTACCTTTTTTCCCTAGTGAGTGTACATACCTAACGGAATGCACAATTCCACTCGCAAATTCTATATGCAACGAAGATTTTAAGAAGGTGTATACACTCACTCACATGTTATGATCCTCAATTTAGCAAGTAATCACCATTGACAAGTGCCTTTTCAAGCTTTAAGCTACTTCCAATGGTGAAATCATACATGGGCATCCACATTGTTGCAAATAAGGATGGAAAGGTTTATTCTATCATCAACAAGCAAGAATAAACCAAGCATATGCATAATTCAACAAGGCATGGGCATAAAAAGCTACTATTCATCATCTTCTTCAAGTAGCAAGCTTACAATGGCATAACTCGTTCAAATTTGCACTAAATTTGATGAAACAAGTTGCAAAAGACTCACATCAGCATGAATAATCCAAAGCATTCAACAATTTCAAGCATACACAAGCAAGGGAGAAAGCCCCAATTCAATTGCACAAATTGACAAGGCCTATCAAATGGCAAGATTTTGAGTATTATAATTGCAACTTACAAGTGAATTTCAAGTTTGGAGTAGTGAACTTACTTGAACTTGGGATTTGATGAGCAAAAAAAAGCCTTTCCAAGCAATTCTAAAGTGTAGCAATGGAGTTTAGAGAAAGTTTGCAATGGACAAAGCAAGTGGCAAATGGAAAATGGGGCAAAAGCACCAAATAAGGCATGAAAACTCGACCAAAATAGGTCAAATACTGGGCATAATTGTGCCCAGTTTCGGCCTATTTTTGGCTCAAAAATCGAGCCTTCTCGTGGGCCCACTTGTGTACGTGTGAAGCGCGTCGCGTTCAAATGTCATTGGTACTTGCCGGGAATTCCAACCAACTTTCAAAGTCCTACACAATGACCAAATGCCCCTAAGAAGGCAAAATGGGCCAAAAAGTCATCAAATAGCTACAAAAATACACCTATGAAGCTACGACAAGCCGTAAGCGAATGCAAAYTCACAACAAAGCAATAGCCACGATTAAGTGAAGGTCGAAAGCAGATCAAAGTAAAAGCACACAGTCCCTAATCGAAGTCGTATCATCCTTGCACGGGCCAAGCGTTAGCCCGATTGTGTACACGCAATGCAAACATTTACAAAAAGACATTGCTATACGCAATCGTGGCTATACGCGACGCTACCTCAAGTTTAGTTCTCTCAGACGACTAGCCGAGATGGGATACAACAGATTAAGCACGCACTAGCAAAAAGACATTGCTATATGCAATCGTGGCTATACGTGACGTTACCTCCAATTGAGTTCTCCCGGACTACTAGTCGAGATGGGATACATTAGATCAAGCGCGCACCAGAAAAAGACATTCACCCCGGTGGAATTAGAACCATAGGTGGAAATTCCCCCCAAAGATCGAAGCACGGAGCCCCGGTGMAATCAGAACCATAGGTGTAAACGTAAGSAAAAATGTTAGCAACAAAGACAAGCGAGTAAACAACATGCAACCGCAGGTGCAGGTAGAACTAACGCATTTGTTTTGCAAGTACCGGGTACTTTGGCTTTCGTTTTACGAGATTTTACTCTCTGCAAACTCAGCCAKAGTGGAGATACATACATTTGTCCCTAGCCCAAAACGACCAATGATAAGACACCCCTRGCAACACACAAGTCAAATCGAGAGAGCTAGGACCTTGACAGGCCTTAAAAAAGGCAGATTCCCTGGCACCGGATACCTCTACCAAGTATTTAGCACCTCAAAAAATAAGTTTGAATTTTCAAATAATTTTAACTTATTTTTTAAAAAAATTTCTAGAATTTTTCGAAATTTTTTTAAGCATTTTGGGATATTTTCAAAATTTTCAGCTATTTAATTAATTTTGCGTTAATAAATTAAATTATGAACACAATTCGTAAATTCACAAACTTTAACACAACACCCTACTATTCACAAGGAATTTTTACATATTTTTTCCATAATTTTTCGATTTATGGTTTAATATTTATGAATTTCTTAAGCAAAAACACAAACCAAGCATAGGGGGCCATCCCGGGATTTTCGCCTCGAGACACACGTCCCGAGGGAGCTGAAAATCCCGAGCATCGTGGTAATATCAACCATAATCGCAATAATATCAACTATGACCGTATAAAATCACGTATATATTTTATACGATTATATTAATTATGATATTATTTCATTACAATGTTGTTATTCGAGGTAAAACAATCTCGAATATCGCAATAAAATCCGACACAATCGCAATAATATCGAAATATAATCGTATAACATCACGTACAATTATATTATGATATTATACAATCGCAATCAAGCTATTCGAGGCAAGCAAATATTCCAAAATCCAAGCATTTCTTGGGCGCAATTGCGCCCAGTTTTGGGCGTAGGCGTAATTACGCCCAAAACTTACCTGTTTTTGGCCGATTTTGAACTTTGCCTATAAATAGAGAGCCCTCCCCGTTCATTTGAAAAGACTTTTGGCTTGAGACTTGTCATTCAAACACATAAAAACATCTTCAAAGGCTCTTTTGCAATAGTTCGAAGAGTTTTACAAGGGTTCTAAGGCAGCATTCTTGGTCTTCGACGTCGTGTTGCGAGGTAAGTTTGAGGCCAACGTCTCAATTCTAAAACCCCTTTTGCATGCTTATTTAGAAATTTGACTTTCTATGTTCGTTTTGAAATTCGACTTTCTATGTAATTTGCATGTAATACTGATTAACAAACGATTTGGAAATTCAAATAAAAAGCAACCTTAACGCATAACTTTCAATTCCTCGCAAGAGTGCTTACATGCTTGTCTCACAACAATAATATGCTTTAACAAAGACCTGCAAATTTCGTGTTTCACACCTAATAAGATAACTATGGACAACCGACATTAGGCTCCTGGAATACGGAATTAACAACACATGCCACAACAAACTAGACACTATTTGCATAGTATTCTGTTAAACAACCCGCCTAGTAATATTGCATGCTTAGGGTTTAAAATGGAAAACTGTTTGTTGTTGTCTTTCGGACAATGAACTCGCAATCATTGAGTAGAGGCCGCTAGATGCGGGGGGCTGCTGTGCACTATTTCACCCTTACCCTTGTCCCCTAATCCAGACCTTTMGTGCACTACRAGACATGGAGTCCTTCGCCTTGCWTTATGCAATTATAGGCAAGGCWTAAAACGGGTTCCYCAGCTTCCCAAWAGAAGTGCGGTGGCGACTTCCTRRACTCATTTCGAGTATAAACACACAACTCCAGGCATACTCACAATATGCAAAAGCAAGAATTCAATTCTAGCAAACAAACCGAGCCGCCCTTAAATTGTACCCCCCCCCCGGAGCAGAGGGACCAGAGCCAGTCCGGCCCAGTGATGCCCCCGCGCCCGTATAGCTGCTAATAGTTTAAACAAGGACAAGGACAAATATCTTAGAAACCCATGTTTAGGTGAGGGGAAATTTGTTGTCATTAAACTCTTAGAAGAAGCTCTAATTGATACAATTCAATAGAAAYTTTTGAGCATGACTCTTCAAATATTAAAGACTTCGAGCTGCTTGGAACATGGAAGTCTAGRCTATCCTACACAAACATGGGTTAAATTGGGAAACTTCTCTGCTGGAGATGTGAAGCATGCTCAAGGTCTTGCTCTTTCAGATCCTAAACTCTGCTGATGTAAATTGAACTCAATATTGATTAATACCGACTCTTTAAGGCAATATTAAACAAATTTCCCATATGAAAGACATGAACAAATACCTTTCCAAATTAAACTATCATTATAAATGTGCACCCCGACAATTGCCCTTAATAAGTCAACGTCCTCCTCTTTTTTCATGTCATTTGAAACTCACATTAGCTAATAACGACTCTTTAAGACAAAAAATTTACAAATTTCCCAGACGAAGGACATGAACAAAGACATTTTCAATGACCAGCAATGTCTTCCTCAATACATTAACCTTAGAGAGATAGAAAACAATATAATTAACCAACAACAAAAATTTACTAATGCTACCACAGGTCCAAAACTGTTGCTATTCAGATTCTTCTAAAACATGCATCAAACTTTGAGCATGAATAAGGTCCAATAGTATARCACATTTCAACAAGTTTGCATCTGCATTTGAAGTTAACTCTTGGTCCCATGTTATCTCATATTCTCACAACTATTTGACTAGGAAATGTGTGAATTTCATTACCTTTTTTTAGATTTCATGTCTAACTCCTAAGCACATAAAACATCACAACTACATCAACATTTGTTTTATAGCAATACAGACATGGGTAATGATACTGACTGTGTCAAGAGAATCAACACTTAGTTCAGCAAATTCAGTTGTACCAGTAATAGTTTCATCTATCAAAGCCAACTGCTACTTCACTATGTCACTGACATTTCAATGGTCTCTAGGGTAGCTTGGTCAAGGATACCAATTAGAATGAGAACGGCAAGTATAAAAATTCAAGCAAAGGACATTTAACAAAACAAAAAAGCTAGATATAGACCATCAGAACTTCAGCAAATACATACAAAAGGAAACCATGCTRATTTTGTACTTTTCATATCCATAGCRGAAATAAGAATTCAGGTGAAAGTATGTACTCCGTACTTTGTATTATTATTCACCAAAATGGCATTTATAACGAATTACATTTATTCTACTCCTTATCAAATTACATTTAATCTAAAGAAGTAATGACGTTGAACTATAATCAAGTATTTGTCAAGAAAATAAATGGACTAAAAAATAAAAAAGATCTCGTATAAAAACTGAATTTCTAAGAAGTTGTGAATAACAACTAATTAACTATTATAATTGATTAGTGGGGTGAATGAAGCTCATAATTCTCATCACTTCTTCAACCTTTCCTAAACTACTGATCAAAGAAAGCATATTTCAGAAAGCATTAACAGCAACACGTACCAGAACGGGGTCGCGAKTGTCCTGTATGACCTGATGTTGTTGCACCTGTTGCTTCCATGCCTACACAGGTCCCGGACAACCTGCACATCTTGTAAAGGACCCGAGATAACTTGCATTGACCATTCCTTGGGTCCGCAGCTACTGATTTCTCGAAGCTACTGCTACTGCGCTTCTCTGCACAGTTATCGAGGCAGGTGGCCTCGTATTTGCTACAACAGACACGAAAATCGAGGRAGCTTGTTTATCTTATTGTTGCTGCTGCAGAGACACCCCTAAATCAGGACTAACSTGATCTAAGGTAAGCCTAACAGCAYGCAGTGCATCAAGCAGAACCACATCGATAATTTGATCAATTCCTCGGTCAAAATTTAATGAAGACCCTGAAGATCCGTTCTTCATCTTTAGGATAAGGTCCTGTGCCATTTTCAAACATTCACACCTCAATTTTTTAATCAGTGTTGTATCAAAAGAAACAAAATTCCATGAGTTACTATGTACAAAAACTCCCTAAAATATAACTACCCAAAAACCACTAAAAGGTTGCAACATAAAAATTGAAAAAAGAATCACACTGAGGATAACAAGAGCAAACCAAATCAATGCCATGATTTTAGATCTTATCTTTAACAATTATAACAACTATAGTGTGTTACTCTTCATAACAAATGCAGTTTTTCAATGACCACCATTCGTCAACTCCATTATAACCAAATTAAACAAGGKGCTACTTCAATGTATTACACTGGCACTTAAAATTGTACTCAAATTCAATGCTAGAAGTGWTACCTCATACCGTATACAACTTTTATGAATTTGAAGATTACAGTTAAAAAAACACCTACTTTGCAATATCTTGTTGTAGACACCTAAATGTGTCTCCCCAAATGAGTAATCCGCTGACATGCGGTGCGGGATTGGATTACTGTCGTTGATTTCAATCGAAACATGCTCCGCCCGACCCACACTTTGTGTTAATGGACCATT
>SNQN01008186.1:0-12018 GCA_008642245.1 Bassia scoparia | reverse complement strand
TAATCCGTGATGAAACATACCGGTTTCTTGCAATTGTTTCGACTTCAGAAAGATCTTTCTTTTGAACTCACAAAGTTGGAAATACACGTGAGGCTATCTCCTCTGGGGTTGTGGGGCCACTAGTTTGGCACCAATGTTTCGAGCGTCCGTGAATAACCTGTATAGGCACGGTGGCGATCCCCTCAATTCGACAACACACKCCAACGCATTCGCATGCGGATTCCATGGCTCAATTCCATGACACTGAAGCTGAGGTCACGCCCCCTAAGGCGGGGCGAAGCCCTACACTTGTCATAAGACTCTTTGACATCCATTTCTACTCAGCCTTACAACCAATATCATAAATTAACTGATTTTCACATTAAAAGTAATATAAAAAAAATAATAAAACAATTAACATTAAAAAAACGTTTTGAGCTTGTGAACTAACTATTTCATTATCAAGATCACCATGCATTACTATTTGAACAAAAAAACATAATGATAAAAATAAAACTTCGTTTCCCACTTAACAACAAAAACATATAGCTAAAATGCTGTTACGGATTAAAAATATATAGTTGACTTTTTGACTTAATTAGGAGAGTTTGATCAGCAGTAAGTAACTAGACAAATAAGGCAAAAGGAGAAGGCAGGCGATACACGATATTCTTAATATAGCTTATGTCTAAGATACAGTAATAGTGTTAGAAGGGAATTGTGGTAAGGATGGCCTATCAGGACAAAGTCTATAGTGCTGCCGAATGTTAAGGYCAACATCCGGTTTCATGAGGCGAAGCTTTTATTTGACTGGCTTAGCCCCTTCTATGAGCGGAATTCTGTGTTGTGCGATYTCTGGATCAATCCCTGGCATGTGTTCATAGGACCAAGAAACAACATCCCYGAACTCTATAGTGTTGCAACCAGTTCATCCCTTTCTTGCAGACTAAGTGGCAGACCAATCTGTATCTRACGCGGTGTGTCATTGTCGGAGATGTCTACCTTTTCTGTTTGCTCGATGACGGAAGTTTTCTTTTTCGTGCTCTTCCATTMCCTTTATTAACTCATTGTTGTTTTGTTTGTTTTCAAGTTGTGAATTAAAGCAATCATAAGAAGGAAAAGAGGAGTAKGTAGAAAGGAGCATGTTATTAATCTCTGAAGAGAGTACAGATAAGTTTGTCTCCGTAGGGACTTGATTGACAAAGGAAAGGAGGATACTAGGCTCCTTCACAGACTRAGGAAGACACTCCCTAGGACTAGCTATCCTAGCTTCTACGACACTAGACTCGACTCAGTCTCAGATTTAGAATCCTCGAGCATTGGTCCTTTGCCCATGGTGCACTTGATAACTTTTCCTTCTGGAGTAGTCATCTTCACGGTTTTGCGCCAACCATGAACTAAGCCTTCGACTGGTGTGATGAGAGTAGTGGGGTCGAATGCTTCCTTGGTRATTTCCATGAAAACCTCCAGTTCAGTTGGAGGGGTGATTTTTTGGCCGAACAAGAGTCCCAAACCTTGTGCTTCGAGGCCATCTAGGGAAGACGCCTTGCTTGTGGGGATAGGATCCCCGTTTACAAAGTTGCAGTTGATGAAAATCTCGAGTCCTGGATACTTATTAGCATCCATTCCTGTGAAGTGTTCCAGGAATTCGTAGTATGGAAACTCATCCCCTTCCTTAATGAACTATCCGTTTAGAGTAAGCAGATATGGACCAAGAGTTATGGTGCATTCGTCCCTCTTCAAACTTTGTTGCGTATGAACTCCAAGCTCTCTTCATAGGAAGGAGTGTATCCCAGTCCGAATTTGTCATTCTTCGGTATAGGTTCCTGAAAGGGAGTTGCTTTTGCTTTGTGCAATCCGAGTGTCATCCCAGGGAAGTGCCCCTTTTCTCGTAGGAGTGCATTGACCACCAAGTTGGAATGTGGATGGAAGTCAAAAGGGATTTTTTCTTCTTCCAAGACTGATACGGTAAAACCCCATAAGTATTCATCGTTCTAATCATGCTCGACATGGATTATGGGTTGCTCAATTGCTTCAATTCTCATAGGAGATGCATCGATGGTGATGGGCTCACCTTCCGTAATGAATTTCACCTTTTGGTAGAGTGTAGAAGGAACATCTCCTATCTCGTGAAGCCATGGTCYTCCTAGTAGCAAATTYAAGGTTAGCTTGATGTCAATTACATGGAATCGGACCCTTCTTTCAACTYGCTTTGTAGTAATGTTGAGCCATACTGTGCTTAGAGTGTCCCCCTTGCTGTTGTCATAGGCTCGAATAGACAGATTGTGAGGTTGCATCTCACTTGAGAGATACCCAACTTCTGTGCGGTCCTTAGTGGACAAATGTTAATTGTGGAGCCNGTAGAAAGGAGCATGTTATTAATCTCTGAAGAGAGTACAGATAAGTTTGTCTCCGTAGGGACTTGATTGACAAAGGAAAGGAGGATACTAGGCTCCTTCACAGACTRAGGAAGACACTCCCTAGGACTAGCTATCCTAGCTTCTACGACACTAGACTCGACTCAGTCTCAGATTTAGAATCCTCGAGCATTGGTCCTTTGCCCATGGTGCACTTGATAACTTTTCCTTCTGGAGTAGTCATCTTCACGGTTTTGCGCCAACCATGAACTAAGCCTTCGACTGGTGTGATGAGAGTAGTGGGGTCGAATGCTTCCTTGGTRATTTCCATGAAAACCTCCAGTTCAGTTGGAGGGGTGATTTTTTGGCCGAACAAGAGTCCCAAACCTTGTGCTTCGAGGCCATCTAGGGAAGACGCCTTGCTTGTGGGGATAGGATCCCCGTTTACAAAGTTGCAGTTGATGAAAATCTCGAGTCCTGGATACTTATTAGCATCCATTCCTGTGAAGTGTTCCAGGAATTCGTAGTATGGAAACTCATCCCCTTCCTTAATGAACTATCCGTTTAGAGTAAGCAGATATGGACCAAGAGTTATGGTGCATTCGTCCCTCTTCAAACTTTGTTGCGTATGAACTCCAAGCTCTCTTCATAGGAAGGAGTGTATCCCAGTCCGAATTTGTCATTCTTCGGTATAGGTTCCTGAAAGGGAGTTGCTTTTGCTTTGTGCAATCCGAGTGTCATCCCAGGGAAGTGCCCCTTTTCTCGTAGGAGTGCATTGACCACCAAGTTGGAATGTGGATGGAAGTCAAAAGGGATTTTTTCTTCTTCCAAGACTGATACGGTAAAACCCCATAAGTATTCATCGTTCTAATCATGCTCGACATGGATTATGGGTTGCTCAATTGCTTCAATTCTCATAGGAGATGCATCGATGGTGATGGGCTCACCTTCCGTAATGAATTTCACCTTTTGGTAGAGTGTAGAAGGAACATCTCCTATCTCGTGAAGCCATGGTCYTCCTAGTAGCAAATTYAAGGTTAGCTTGATGTCAATTACATGGAATCGGACCCTTCTTTCAACTYGCTTTGTAGTAATGTTGAGCCATACTGTGCTTAGAGTGTCCCCCTTGCTGTTGTCATAGGCTCGAATAGACAGATTGTGAGGTTGCATCTCACTTGAGAGATACCCAACTTCTGTGCGGTCCTTAGTGGACAAATGTTAATTGTGGAGCCGTTGTTGACAAACGTCATAGGCACATGGAGGTTCTTGCAAATGACATTAATGTAGCGAACTTTGGTATGCTCGTTGCCTTCCATTGGGAGATCCTCTTCTGAAAAGGTAAAGGAGGGAACAATAGAGTCCCACATGACTAATCCCACCATTGCTTCGGGAGTAGTGTCATTAAGCACATTCATTCGAGTCAGTGCCCGGAGAAGAGCATCGCGATGAATTTTGGAAGCCACAATGAGTTGACATATGTTCACATCTCCCTTTATCTTCTTCAACTGTTTGATGATGAGCTTCTCTTCTTYTGGAGYAGGTGGCGGATGTGGTGCGACTTGAGCGTTTGGATGGTCGATGGAAGTGTTAAGTGGACTCGACCTAGTGAGAACCTGAACCTACTCAGACTTGGAGGAAGGTGCTGGGCCATAAAGGGCTTCAAAAACTGTGTTCTCTTCCTGGAAGGTAGTGGTGAAAGTATTTTGAACATCCCTGTTTATYTAAACGTTTTCATCATCACTATCCCATATGTCGTTGACGTGATGGAAGAGATGTGGTATGACTAATTGAGGAAACYACTGTCTCATTGGTGCAATAAGAGCGGTAGGATCGAAGGAATCCTCGTCTTCTTCTATCACGGACACATGGGCATWTTTTGGGGGCCTTTGAGTGAAGGAAGATAGCCACTGTCTATCAAGTCTTAGATTGCTTCCTTCAATGTATAGCATTCTTCCTTCGACGTGAATTAGTAGACACCAAATGTTATTCCCTCTTACCAGACATGCATCAAATATTTTAAAAAAACTTTCCCTATCCTTCATTCACATTCTCTCATACCAATAACCAAATACCATTCCAACCTTCAAGGCAATATAAAGAAATATATAATTGTAATCCATTCTAGGGTAGACATAAACAAAAACTACCAAAGCTTCATGTTTCTAGCAGATGCTTCATTATTTTGTTGCTCTGGCTGGCTTAACTCTAGGTTGATAGCTATATTCATGTGTAAACTGCTTTTGACATTATATGATATGTGTAAGTGTTGTCCAATCCATAARGGTATCAAGAAAAGTGAAGCCAGAATTCCCAAGACTGTGAAGATGCKTATAAGCAAAAGCCAATATATTCAGTTCTTTAGTAGTTAATGGCTATGAAAGGTGGGGAAGGTCTTCATACAACATATACTGAAATAATATCCTATTTTGGCCCCTTCGGGAAAAAAGAAATCAAAAAATATATAGCAACCCATCAGGTGCAAACATCGACAGCCTAAAATATAAACCTCAAAGTACAACATTGCACAATTTAACCTTTATAGTTGGACTTTGAATAGCATTATCATATTCCTCAAAAAGTGAACAAAACCACCTCAACTCATTGGATTATTCTATTTATATCCACCCTGGTCTTAGGTCAATTAACCCTCCAAAAATAAAAAATTGAGAGCACCAAATGCCATTCAGGCTTAAATCTACATTAAGTCATTCCACATATATGGCAGAAACTCATGATATAGACCATGGCCTAACTATGTTACCTTCAATTCAACCATAAAGCTATAACTTTCACTCTCCCATATCAACCCCATAATCTCAACAGCTACAAAGCAAAGAGTAACTTGTAAACATATTTTGCAATTATTAAGCATCAACTATAATAAATTCACAAGGAGTATAGCATATATATGTAGTTAAAAAAAGGGACATGAGAAGTTCAAAAGTTTCATATAGAGAATTGTGAAAATAAATTAATTGGAGTAACGCTTTACTGATATAGAAAAAAAGGAAGCGATACAAAGTAACCATACAGACTACTGCAAACATTACATAAAATTGGAGGAAAAAGAAGTTTCATAACACCAACACAAACTAGAATTTTTAATTAATTCTAAAACAGGCAAAGATGTATCATGTAGCTTCTATGAGTTCTATGACATCAACTCTATCTTCGTCCTTTTCAGGAACAACAAAGAAGTTTCTTAGTGTCTCTTAACTACAACCTTTCAATTTGGCTTCCGACGTCATCAACATAGAAAACTTGCCCAACCTAACAAGCTAAAACATATGGATCGGTGAGTAAGACTTTTTCTGTATTTGATGCTTATGAACTTCCTCGACCAGGTGTGAGCATCCCACCAATCACACTTAAACAAAATGACACGATTTCCTCCTATACGTTGCACTTCAATGATATCTCTTAAGACGCCATAATATTCACGATCATTTTCCCCCATCAACGACAACTCCACTGTTTTGCGTATCTCGCACCATTTCACTATCCTTTGTGAGGAACATTGAACCATTACCATATAACCATCCACAGAAGTCACTACATGATCAGGGCCTTGCTAGCAAATTACTAGTAGCACCTAACTGATTTTCCATGGATAGTGATGTCACCTATAAGTAATAAAAAATATTATGGTTTTAGAATATTATTTATATGGCCTTATAAACACTACTAACCAGACCAAACTGTCTTTAAAACTACTTGATCTTTGAATGAACTTCCTTTTATGAGAAAGTGTTCCTTGTTGTATTTGAAACTTCTTGTTCAAATTTACAGTTACATAATCAACATAATTCAGTTTTTTGAACAAGAAATGAATGAATTGTTTTACAAATCAAACATAAATGACTTACTCAATGAATGGCTTCACTTCTTCACAATTATTGAGAACATAAAAGTGAAACCTCTTTCCAATCTGTTGTTTAGTAACGAGGAATTACTTCCCCACTGCTCTACCCTCTGTTGAAATATTGACAAGCATTCAGAGATCTATACCATCCTCATTATCATGAACTCTCTTTCTTATTGAATTTTGTTTCAATATCCTCCATATATCTTGAACAAAATCTCAAACACTCTTCCAAAAGATAACCTTCTGCTATTGACCTTCAGGATGACCTTTGTGCAAACATTACCCTTTCAATTTGCACAGGTATCTTTCAACACTATACATACAACGATATGAATAGTCTCGCAATCATAGCTTCTTTTGCAAGTG
Source organism: Bassia scoparia (assembly GCA_008642245.1). Taxonomy (NCBI): domain Eukaryota; kingdom Viridiplantae; phylum Streptophyta; class Magnoliopsida; order Caryophyllales; family Amaranthaceae; genus Bassia; species Bassia scoparia. Next base: position 5,451 of record SNQN01008186.1, on the reverse strand, counting down.
TATAGACAAGTGATATCATAATTACAAAAAGGCATGGTAGGAAAAATCTTCTCTAGCTCACAATGTAAACAACAAATATCTTTGTCCATTTTTTTCATTTTATCAACCTCCACTGTCTTTAAGCATAATTCTTTGAAATAGGTGCACAACTTAATTAATGGTGTGGACAATTCTTTAGGCCAATCTCGTTATAGCAAGAGGTAATAGATGCTCAATGATAACATGGTTGTCATGGCTTTACAATCCAGATAGTTTTGCTCTCTCAGTAAGCTATTTCCTGAAATATTTGAAGCATAGCCATCAGGAACTTAACCGAAGTTAGAAAATTACATAGCTCCTTTTTTGCTCTAAGGACAATGTATAATGGAGCATGTGGCAACTCCAAATTTCCATCTGGTAGTTTCTTAGCATGCTGAGACCTTCGAATTTTCCAATTTTCAAATCATGACGAGCCATTCAATCGTCCTTACTTTTCCCATCACTATCAAGTAATGTGGCAAGTAACGTTTCACATATATTTTTTCAATGTGCCTAATGTCTAAGTTATGTCGTACTAGAAGACTACTCCAATATGGCAACTCAATAAAAATGCTCTTTTTTCGCCATAACTACTCTACTTGCCTTCTTTTCCTTCTTAGATTTCCTCGTTTCCTCTTCTTAGTTGTGGATTCCAATGATATAACGTCTTTAACATCTCTTAATTGTTGCATAACCTCCTTGCCAGTTAACTCCTTAGGTGGAGGTCTTAATTCTTGTGTACCATAAAAGGCAGCACCATCATACCGCTATTCATGATCAGCAGGTATGAATCGACGATGAGCCAAGAAGCAATTTTTCCCTCCATGTGTCAACCACTCTGAACAATTAWTACCATTACAAGTTGGACAACCTTTTTTCCCACTAGTTCTAAAACCGGAAAGATCTCCATAAGTCGGGTAGTCACTTATTGTCCACAACAAAGAAGTAAACATTTTAAAGCTCTCTTTTTTTGAGGCATCATATGTTTCCACACCAACATTCCAGAGCATCTTAAGCTCATCAATCAAAGGTTGTAAATATACATCGATCTTTTCCTTAGGTCCCTTGGGACCCAGAATAATCATTTAGAGTAAAAGATATTCWRGTTTCATGCAAATCCAAGGGGGTAAATTATATGGTATGAGAACTACTGGCCACGTGCTATGAGGAATATGTCCATTTRTGAAGGGGCTAAATCCATCACTTGCTAAACCAAGTCTAACATTTCGTGGTTCAAAGGCAAATGTTGGATGCTGTTTATCAAATGATTTCCATGCTTCAGAAGATGCTGGATGTGTCATTATCCCATCCTTAGTACTCTCACGTTCATCTGAATGCCATCTCATACTTGATGCAGTTTTAGATGACATAAACATTCTTTGTAGCCGAGGTATTAATGGGAAATAACACATGGTCTTACGAGGAATCTTTTGAGTCTTAGATTTTTGGATGGGAGATTCATTACTTTGTTCCTGCATTTTCCATCTAAAGGCATGACACTTAATACATCTCTCCTCGCGAGCATAATCCTTCGAAAATCGCATGCAATTATTAGGACACGTATCAACTTTAATAGAATCAAGACATAAATTTTTTACCATCTTTTGAGTTTCATAAAAGGATTCTCGCAGAGTGTTATCTTCAGGTAATGCATGTTTAAAAAGATCAAAAATCATGGCAAAACTTTTATCACTTATCCCACCTAAGCACTATATGTGAAATAATTTCAGCAAGAAGGACAACTTGGAAAATTTCTTGCTACTTGGATATAACACAGTTTCAAGATCACCCATTAATTTGTAAAAAAGTTTGGCTTCTTTGGAAGGGTMCCCTTTTCCACTTCCAGTGCCTATACCACCCTCTTCATCGCCTTCTCCATTATTCTGAACGGGCATCATTCTAAATGCATCATGTAACATATCACTCATAAGGTTATGTTCTATGCATTGGTCTAAGTCATCTACAACAACACTATGAGTTGCAGTGCATTCAAAATTTTCCCCATGTCGTAACCATCGTGTGTAACTCTTTACAATTCCAAACTTGAGCAAATCGAACTCTATATCCCTTCTAGATTTCCTCCGCTCATTGTTGTATTTCACACAAGGACACGGAACAATTTCGTTTTCATTTCTTTGTGAAAAAGCAAACTCCAAGAACTGTTTTACACCAATTCTATACATGGGATCACTCTTTTTGAATTGCATCCAATCACGACTCCTAGACTCCATAGCGCCCTACCTTTACTCATATTACAGAAATGAAATATGAAACCAAAAGCAACTCAAGTCCTTTACTGTATAATACGAGTACATTAAAAAAATTAATTTAGTCCAATAATTTTAATCAAAGTGTGCGTGTCGCTAATATTGTCTCAAATTCATAATTAATTTGTTGTCTCAAAGTTAGGAAGCATTCATTCGATCATCTCGTGCATCATTAAGTCAATTACAAAGTCATAACACGGTTTCAATACAATTAATACAATCACAAAACAAAGTAAATTTGGAGTCTTGAATGTATCAATCACTACTCAATATTTCAAACTAACCTCAATTAACCCTTTTCTAAGATAAAAAACTCCAAATCACAATTTCAACAGCTAAGAATATGTAGAGCAATTATTACAATCAATCGGCACGTCGCAAATCTATATCAATCACAAAAAGCTCTGTAAGATTTCCAAATCAACAAAACAAGGAAGTAAGCGAAGTAATTGAAATTGGCAAGATTATTTTACTGAAACGAATAATGCGCCAAATATGTTGCAGATTCTTCTTGTCGTAATCGAAAATTCCATATAGCGCAAATGTCATGCAAATTTGTGTTGATGGAAATCATAAATTGATAGCTTCATCAATGAGAAACTTTGTGACAGCTCCAATGAAAATTCGTATCAAATCGAGTATGAAATTAACATTGATTGCATTGAATTTTTGGTTTTTTTTCAACAAGTTTTGGATTTTTGAAATAATGGTTCAGTGGTGAAGATAACAACCAAATACTGTAGTATGATTGTTACATCAATGTTATTGTCATAAATTGTATTAAATTCTTTTTACTGTATTTTTTATAGGTTTTATTTCTTTTCAATCCTAACTCATATCATAATATCATATAACATAATAACATAATCATACTCTAATCATTTCACTCATAATCATAATAATCATAATAAATGCATAATTAATCATAATATCAATAATCATAATCATATATATCATAATATAATAATAATAATCTAATAATAATAATAATAATAATAATAATAATATATATAATAATAATAATAAATAAAAAAACCAATTAACCCCACTGCCACGCACCACCACCATCCACGCAACCAACGCAAGCACCACGGCCACAGCCACACCTCCACGCACACCCTCCAACGCACCACACTCCAATCGTACACGAAACCCCCTCAAACCAGCGCGACTCGTTCGCACTGCCTCCAATCGAACACCATCACTCCTACGCACACCGCACACCTTCCAATTCGAACCACCCTTCCCACATACCCTCCTCACTCAATTCGACTCGCTCATTCGAACCACCCTCCTCGCCACTATCTCTCAATTCCGAAGGCACCTACCCAATTCGAAGTCGACGAATCCGGTCATGGTTTGAGCCACCGACTTAGCGCGTTATTTGGACGCAGTTGTGGCCCGCTTTAATGCTTTTTGATCGATATCGAGGGGTAGGGGAGGATTGGGAGGGTAGGGAGAGTGGTGGCGTTGATTGGGGAGTATTAAGTGGGATTGGGGTGGTTTGGGGTATGGGGGTGGTTTGGGGGCTGGTTATTACATAAAAAGAAAAGAAATGGTTAAAAGAGAAAAATAAAGAAAAAAGGTAGCAATCACATTTTATCAGGTTTTAGGTCAAACAGTACAAGAAGTGAAGATAGGCTTACAGTAGTATTTCCGTATACCTCATGTTAATTATTCTTGAAGACAACCAAAGGTGGGATTATTCTTCGTTTTATTTTCCAATTAATTCTCAAGAATTAATCATTGTTATATATTAAAAAAAAGGAAAAGAAAATGATATATTTTTTATTGAGGGAAATGTTTTAATAGATGTTGACATGTGTCTCATGCGAGTGGCTTCTATATATTACAAACCGTAGTAAATAATAAGACTTATAGTTTAAATGTTGATTTTAAAGTGAATTTGATTATACTCGATTAAAAAACATGATTCTTAAAAATAAAGATTGAAAATTTAGAGTTAAACTTATATTTACAAATAATATTTTTTAATACTTAATAATCATTAATAAAATTTAATTTTCATTTTATTTAAGCATTAAATAAAGGGAGTCGGGAGGGAAATTGGGAGGGAAAAATAGAAAAGTGCGTGGGTGCTTAAGTATAGTCATATAGATATAGAGAGTTATTATTAATGTCAATTGAGGGGAAAATGATCGAGTTAAATGACACATAACAATTTACACAACTGGTATATTGAACGGGTTTTGAAAAGGTTAAAACATTCACCGTTTAAGTAAATGAGTTAACATGAACAACAAACACAATACACCTTTTTGTTTACGTACTTAATTAGTATCTAAACAAGAAAATTGCTTCGAACGACACGTTACCGACCGTTATCGGTCCGTAACAGGAGTTACCGACCGAGTAATCGGTCCGGTAACTTGTGTCGGAATTGCAGTGTCGGTAATCGTCTCAAGATACCGACCGATTTTTTTCGGTCGGTAGCGGTTTACGAACCGAATTACGACGATTACGACGAATCATCGACAATTTTTGGAGGAATAGGTTTAACCGGTATACGACCGAAATATGTCGGTTAAACTATGTCCCTCAAATTGGAGGGAAATGGATGGGTTACCGACCGATGTGGTTTATATAGGAGGCCTTTTGCTTATAATTTATACTATTCAATTATCTGAATATTTACAACTAATGCTCAAAAAGAGAAATACTTATTTTGAACTCTAACTCATGACTATCTTAATAATCAATTGAAAGCTTGATTATGATTTTATGTTTGAATCAATCTGTCCTTGTATAAGAGCATGGGTATTGATCATATTCGTCTATATTTGTTTGTCAATTCAGGAGCTAATTTAGGTCATTTCTATTACATTTTTCGGAGTAATCTTAAATCATAGTAAGAGGACATAGCCGATAATATTTATTAGTGAATATTTAATTCTATGTATCTATCTATGTAATGTACACTATCTTTAATTTCACTTCGCTTAGTTACAATAAAATAATATATATAACCTAAATTAAATAAATAATATAGTGAACGCGATAATCGTGTAACTCCAAAGTAATTAAAAATTTAACAAGGAATTCTAGGAGTAAGGAATTCAATGAAAATATACAAAGTATATCACTGTATCATCAGATTGTCCCTATATTTCCTCACTCGAAAGTAATAACGTAAAATAAACAATTG
>SNQN01008185.1:18292-30282 GCA_008642245.1 Bassia scoparia | reverse complement strand
GTCAAATATTATAATGTGAGTTTTTGAGTTGAATGAAGTTGTTGAACCTTGAAGTTTCGAATGAATGACAATTCAAAGAAGGAAGAACTATTATTTATATCTATCGTGTGTGTTTAGTACTGTGATTAAGTTTAGGTTTCAAGAGTTGAATGGAGCAGACATCTTAGGGTGAAGGAGGAGTTTTCGGTGATTTTGAAGCATGTAGGACTAAAGGAGAGTTCAAACAAGGAAGGTTAAGTTCCTTGATAAAGCAAGACCGACGTTGTAATGTATTTAGGGTTTACGAATTTATAACAGCTTGGTATTAATAAGTGAAGTATTGGTCATAGGATAAAGATAATATAAGTTGTGATTTTAATATTATAAAGGATTTTTATCGTTGTTTTATAAAAAGATAAACATCTAAATAAGCTAGGATATTTGTAAATTGGTTTATAAAACGAAATTCTTTTATAAATATTAGAAAATTTCTGTAGAATTTTAAACTTATATTATATTCTTTGAAAAATAATGTTTTATATTTGAAAATATTCTGGATTTAGAATTTTTGATGAAAATTACGTTTCCTAAAATAAGGAATCAATTTTTTAAGTAAACGTGTGAAACTGGATATCTATCAAACAACTAGTGGAAGTATTTTTAGGAAGTAGTTGAACCGGGACAAATCTGTTGTTAGTGGTGATGTGTGTTAAGGGCTTGATGTTCAAGTTCATACAATGGATCACTTCTACAAGGATAGGGAGTAATGTGGTAATGGACTTTTCTCTGCTGTTCACCGTAAATTATTTTCTTAAATATATAAATCAGAAAGAAAAAGCACAACCTTAGAGAAAGAAATCAATCAGGCAGTTATATTATCTTGTTGGCAAAGTCTTTTAGGTTTTTCATTGATTTTGTAAAAAGTGCTTTCTTTCGCGTATTGAAGCGAGGGTTTTGTGTGTAACCGGAATGGGATGTTTAAGAGAAATTGAGAGTAAGAAGAGTAAACATACTGGGGTGGGTTGCAGGGTTAAGAAGTTCTTAAGAATGAGAATGTGTTGTGTCTTAGATTGTAATAGGTGGTCATCCGTTTAATTAAGACGAAACAATGTGTTGACATCAGTCACAGTTATTTCCTCCTTTGGTTGGTTTGCGAGTTTCTGTGTTTGAGAAATGTCTGTCTCAATTTACTTTGCTAAGTTTTTTAATTCGGAAAATAACTTAGTTCCTACTAAATACATCACCCCCCCTTTGTATTGTTCAGTCGATCCAACATTGGTACAGAGCTTGATCCTTGTAGATAGACAGGAAACCTGAGAAGGAACAATGTGAGAGTTATTGGAAAGATGATCAAACGCGAAGAAACTGGAAAGAAAAAGGAATCTATCCGCACACGGTCTTTCCCCGCACCATGTTCATGGCGGTCGGGAAATCTATCATATTCTTACTGGAACCGATAGTATAGAAAGAATGCGATGATTTCATAAGGCAGAAACAACCAGGTATGGGAGTCCATTGAGGTTGGTGATATTGAAGTACCAAAACCGTTCGATAAGGAGGGTTCTAAACCTATGTCACTTTGACATCCAAAAAAAATTAAATTCACATTTTATGATTAAAAAATGACGATAAATTATAAAATCCACACCAATGAATTCAAAAGAAAATGAAGTAAATTGAATAACAAAACAATTCAAGTAATTGTTGCATTTAATCATKATAAAAAAATCATAATTAAAAGAAAATCTGTTCTGAAATTAAGTATGGCAAAATCTTTGAGTAATAACTTGAATTAAACTTGATTATGGCAAAATCTGTTCTGAAACGAATTATGGCAAAATCGAGCCCACTGAATTCATACACCTACAGCCCACTGAAATTCAACAATCAAACGTGATTCTATATTTAACTAAACATCATTAGGGTTAATTAAACATAGTATTTTCTGAAATTTTGTCTTTCAGTTCATGAAAGTATACTTAATTAAACATCCTTCGGCAATCCTTTTCATATCTTCTGGGTTGATTTTTGCAGCCACCTTATTCATGAGCTTGTCTACCTTGCTTATCATGCCGTAGATCTCCTTGAAGTGCTCATTGAGAATAGTAGTTCGACTCTCCAAGGAGGAGTCCGTACTGTCATTTCGTGTTTGGGAGGTGAACTGTAGGTTTTTTCTCAGTCTGGAGGTCACGGCCGTCGARGCCAGCTGACGTCGAGTGCAGCYGCYCCTTTTGCTCGGCTTTGGGTGRGGTGCCCTWGTTCCGCCGCTGCGCCTGGATAGTGGGCTATGGGAACTTTTTGATGGAGCTCTCTCACTCCTAGTYTTGTTGCATTTCAGACCAGGGGAGACCTCTTTTTTCACGGTGTGAGCAGTTGAATTGGTTGCCATTTTTTTGGTGGTTTGGATTACTGAAGAAAGAGGGACTATGTTTGTGTTGTGAGGTTAGAATGGGGGCACTTTGATCTATTTATAGAAATGATGCTAGGGTTTCATGGGGTTCTCCTAAGGAAAACCATGATTACTGTTCAAATCCCCTAAGCATGTCCTAATCACGTTGCTAAAAGTAGTCTTTTTCTGTTAATCCAAAGCAATTCACTTTTTTATTGAGAGAAATGTAGTCCACGTGTGTAAGTAGKTGCTGCTTATTGGTTGGTTGGAAAAAAAGTCAKAATAGATAATATTTTAATATTGTTAATCCAAAGTCGTAGGACCACCATTCCTGGATRATTTATTAATCGTGCTGCCCAGCCATGTAATCCACATGCCAAACCCACTAAATCTTCAGCTTTGGCTTGGTTAATCCCAATCGTGTCTTGGAAGCCTAAGACTTTCATCCTTTTGGGAAACAACATTTAAGTGGACCACAGTGCACTTCATCTCCTATTCCCCTGCACATGCATTGTAGAAAGGCGGGAATTTTGCCTCCAATTCTTTAGGTGGGTCCCACGGCAATCTGGATCCTTCCTTCACCAATTCACCTACCTTCCCTTTTGATAGAAGCCTCATATGGTGAGATTTTTTATTTTTTTGCTTGTGTTTTTTTTTTTTACTTGGTGTTAAGCTATGATAAAAATATATATATATTTATTTTAACCACGTTTTTTTAAAAAGTTGTTTCCTTCAATAAAAGAATCAAACAAATAGTAGCGAGTGTTCCACGTATTATGATGAACTTTATATTGCCCGGACAAAAAAAAAACAAATGGTCGACTTAAAAATCTCCAACAACTGCGAATTTCTTAACGTGGGCCAAAAATAATTACTTATTTTCTTTACTAGTACAAAAAGTTGGATGACCTAGAAAATGGTTGCCTACTTTAAAATGGTTGTCAATTTTCGATTTTATTCTTTGYTTAAAAATTTGTTAAAGACTTTATTTAATTCAAATAGATACGAGCACGAAAAAGTTAAGCGTTGACTTTTTGTTTAGAAAACCACTTGTAATACTATTATGTCATTATTATCACAATGGCAAGTGTATTCTCGTAGAAATACAAATACACATCAATTGACTCAATGGCAAACAAATTTTAGAATTTAGCTTTCATTTTTTTTGAGTTTGCTTACAGAGTTTTAACCTTCTCCGTCATTGAATTTGAATTGGTATTTCAATGTTGTTCACATAAACGTGTTTTCAAACACTAAACTGCCCGAGAAAAGCCTATGAGGGTTTCAGAGTGTAAAATCACAACGTTGCACATTGAGTAGTAATGCAATGTTTATTATTATTACAACTCATTGAGCAGTAATGTTATGTAAAATCGCAACGATAGACATTGAGTAGTAATGTAAAACCAAGTACGATGCTACTTGACATCTCCTCATCGTCCCTATTCTTTCATCAACAATGGGAATCATCAATAATTACGATGTTATTTGAAACAATCGACATCGTCTAGCACTCAAGACGTGTCAACGAGACTCATCAACATCAATTGTCTTTCGTTCTCTTWCCTTTGATTACTTAAAGTTTGGAAAACAGATTTRAGAGTTTGGCTTACAACGCATTTTATTTTGGTTAAAGAGCTTTAAATTTTTCCACCATTGAATCTTYATTGGTTTTTGAGTGTTATTCACGTAAATTTGTTTTCAAATAGTTAGCRGTCCGATAAAAGCTAAAGAGGATTTTGTAGTGTAAAATGACAACGATAGCCAGCGAGTAGTACTATTATCTTTATAGTTTTTATTATTATTACTCATTCTATTATTGTTATTATTAAACTTAAGAATGTTGTTTTTATCCAATTACGGTACAAGTTTACATCTCCTTGTCGTCCCTGTTGTTTCATCAACAATCATCATCTATGGGGACTAATTAATGATGTGTCATCAAGTTTCGTCATCATCAGAAGTCTTTCATTATCCTCTCTTTGATTGCTTAACTTCTCCAAAATAAAAAACCAATAGTAGCAGATATTTGACTAGTTTAACAAAAAAAAAATGCCCCCAAAACTCCTAAATGTCCCAAATAAGGTTTAGCTTCTATTCGTCTTATAATATTAACAAGAAAAGTCCTACACAAACATACCARTAATTWGAGTTACTGGAAGTTACACGATTGTCAAATCGAGTCATATGAAGTAAGATAGATTCGCATTTAGTCAATAAAAATATGTACCAAACTCGCTGTGAATTATAGTCAAATACAACGAAATTGGGTTAAATAGAGTAAAAAAAATTTGAGAAACGGTCAAAGATAAGCAAGTAAGTTCAAATTTAGTGAAAAACATTAAATTGGAGTGAATTACGTTTAAACTAGAATCAAATAAAGTGGTTATGGTTGTCCTAATTAAGTCGGATGAATTTGTATCTAATTCAGTTATTTGTAGCCAAAAGCTAGTCTTCTAAATCGAGCCGGACTTTGACCTAGCGTTGACCGAACCTAATCAAGCCGGACTTTGACCTAGCGTTGATCGAGCTTTAAACGAATATTCTTGTACTACCGTCTTCTAAAAATTATCTGCGTAATTGTCCTTGCTATGTTCAATTTTAACGTAAAGCTATATTTATTATTATGTAGTTAGACAAAATATGTAATAAGCAATTATTTATTATTATGTAGTAAGACATAAATTTATATTTTATTCGTATAAATCTTTAACGAGTCTATTTAAAAGCATTAGGATCGAATTCACTCTAATTTTGTTGGTTCGTTTAGCTTTCGAGTTTAGCCTTAACTCCAGCCAAATCCAATGGCGCTAGCTTCAACCGGGCTTTGACTCGCACTCTACAACATGAATTCATGTAAAAACAAATAAATTAGTGCACGGCCCGATATTACTTACTATTAATTGTTGTAACACATACAACTAAATGTGCATGTAACATACAATGAACCTTACCTATAACAGATTAATTATTAAGTGAAGCGTCACATTCATTTATTGAGGAATTCACACAAATATTCACTACCACTCGTTTTCCTTTAAAATGTAAACTCTCCGTTAGGAAATCTGGCAAAACATCTAAGTGAGTTGAGACCCCAAAWCTCTCACTATCCTGCTTTAGATCTYAATTCAAAACACAAAATTTCAACCACAACTCAGTGCAATGAGCAACAATGAGAACAAAGAAGTTGTTTTGGTTTCCCAGTCGCTTGAGTTGGTTGTTGCCGTAGAGGCATAGCCGACTCCTCTTGATGTTCAGATGCCAAGGTCCGACCGGAGAAGGAAAAGTGTCAGATGCAAGCCCAAGAAAAACGTGGTCAAAAAGCGAAGCAACGTCATCGGCACTTCAACTAGCAGCGGGGAAGCCACAACCCAAATGAACTTCGTTTCCCTCCCACCGRCGGGGCCTTGTGACGATCCAACCTACAGGGAGTTCCTTCTACATGTGAAGGCTCATCCTGAGGACTACCCTGAATTATTTTAATATATGGTTGTTAACGATTATGAATTGGGAAGTCTTTTTTTTGGCTATCATGATTTGTGAAGATCGGGGTTCGTGTGGTTGGGTTGGTTTATCGATCTAGGGTTTGGCCTGGGTTTTGTAAAAAATTGGGGGTGTAGAAGCTTGAATAATGTTTTGTTGTCTTTGGGTGAATGATGAAAATGTATGATTTTCTGGGTTCAATGAATGAAAATGCAGTCGGATCCTTGTTTTTGTAACTGTTAATGACATCAAAAGCTTGAATTTACTTGAATCTTAAATTTTTATTTTATTTTTTCCATTTTTTTAGGGTGCAAATAATTTTAGTTTTTTTATATTTAAAATAAAAGATGTGCATATGTATCATTATTTTTTAATATCAGCAACAAGTCAATGACAATAAACCAACAGTCAACCTTTAGCATATACATGAAAGTGAAAATTGTTTCCCGGAAATACTCTTTATTTTGATTTGTAGGAAAATTAGATGCTTAGAATGTTAAGTTAATAAATTATTATAGTTTTTTATGCTAGTAAATTACTAGAGTTAATATTTAATAGCCATTTATGATTATAAGATAAAAATTATACGAAAAACGAATGTATTCATTTGAGAATCAACAAAAATATGAAACAAATACATTTCAAACAAGTAGTAGCAGTTAGGTAATGCCTACAATTAGAGCAGTATCATGCAAAGGATTACAATGATGCAAGTCATTACAATAACAACTCAACCTAAATTAATTTTGATGAACATTTTACCCTCTCTTTCTTTTTTTAATTTTCATATTAAGAATACTTAATAAATTAAAATCTCCATCAATGCTGGTATTATTCTTCGAAAAAGGAAGTTATAAAGCCATCGAATGTTAGATATCCTAAATGATAAGATGGATGACATAATAACTTCGTGTGAAACCACATGTATGCCGCATACCATTGGAATACCTCGATCATTCGTCTTCTAAATTTGGAACGAGCATGAAGAAATTAACGATATTTCTTTATCTTTTGAGTTGATCTAACCTTAGTCTACTCGATCTTTTAGGTCCTTTGCAGACCAACAATAATATATACMTGTAGAAATCAGCATAATCCCAGCTAAGACTTAGTCTTAAAGACAAAAAACCAGCATGAGTAGTTACTCTGCCATCAAAGGAGAGTCCCACATCGAAATATCAGAAACATAGTAGTTAGTTTTTATAACTAAAGCCTGGARGTTAGGATATGTCCGTTGGATATCCCCTTGGTTCACATACGATGCTTACCAATATTGCATTCTTTCCGCACTTGGATCACGGGCGCTAATTGAGTAATTGCCCAACTTTTTTGTACATTTTTATACAACATGATTTGATCCCACATCGATTTCTAAGAAAAACAATAGTTCTTTTATATAACATGAGCTTTGATATATGGATATGTCCGTTGGATATCACCTTTATTTACTTATGAAATTGAACATTAAGCCTTGAGTAGTACCAAATTGACCAAATGGGTTCACTTTTTTGCACATATGAGAGTAGTGCGAGATGTTGATGCTTAATTTTTTTTTTTTCAATTTTATTCTGTTTGACGTGTAGTAAACAACTTGGTCGTATTATGGCCAATTCGATTTTAATTGTTTCAAAATACGCGTATATTTAATGTGGGGAGCTATACGTCCCCCGGTTAATTACCATATTTCGACTGCGTGTTTTTGTATTGTCAACAATATTCCCCATTTTACCCCTCCTTCAAATTCCCCTCTCTCACTTCCCGTTTAATTGAATCCAACGAACACTAATTATAAAGTTAATTGAATCAATTTAAGTTAATTGAGTCAAATTAACTTCATGACAAGCAGTTGAATAAATGAAATTCAATTACAAATCAATTGAGTCAAATATGAACTCCAATACAAAACTGAGTCAATAATTGAGATCCAATTAATTTATAATGCGCCAAATGAAAGCTATTTGATTCTGTTGAAATCCAATTATAAGCTAATTGAGTCAAATGAACTTCAATTACATGCTAATTGATGTAAAATAAGCCTATTGAATCAAGTGAATCCAATTGCAAAGCTATTGAATCAAATGAATTCTTATAAAAAGAACTAAGTCAAGTGAAATCAAACTACAAAGCTAATTGATTCAATTAATCTAGTTTATTCATTTGAAATAGTTACAAAGCCAATTGATTCGGATTGACATTAATTGCAGTCAAATTAACTGCAATCACAAACTAATTGAGTCAAATGAAATATTAAATGATAAAAATTAAAATGTAAGCTAATTTAAGTCAACTGAATACATTACAAAGTAGTGACTTATCGAAAGTAATTGAGTCAAAGGAAAGCTAATTGAGTCAAATAAATCCTACACAAACGCGAATTGAGATATTAAATTCTAATTGATTCATTTGAAAATCAATTACAATGCAATTGTTTCGATTGAAACTAAATGAGTCAATACTGCAATCAGAAACCAATTTAGTCAAATGAAATATAATTACAATGACTATTGAGTCAATGTAAGCAATTACAGTCAACCGAAATACAATTACAAAGCTAGTTGATTTAATCGAAAGTTAATTGAGTCAAATGAAAGCTAATATAATAAAATCTAAATTATTCATTTGAAAATCAATTACAATTCAATTCTTTCATTGAAACTAAATTAGAGTCAATAACTGCAATACAGAACCAATTGAGTTAATGAAATATATATATACAATATTGATCAATGTAACTAATTAAGTCAACTGAAATACATTACAAAGCTAGTATTTAATCGAAAGTTAATGAGTCAATAAAGCTAATTGAGCAAAAATTAATAAACTACCACAAGTTAATTGAGATAATTAAAATCTAATTGATTTAGTTGAAAACAAATTACAATGCCATATGTATTCGATGAAACTAAATTGAGTCAATGAACTGCAATCACATAACCAATTGAGTCAAATGAAGATATAATTACATGATATTGAGTCAATGTAAGCTAATTAAGTCAACTGAAATACAATTACAAGTAGTGACTTAATCGAAAGTTAATGAGTCAAAGAAGCTAATTGAGTCAAATAAAACCCTGCACAAAGCTAGTTGAGTACTTAGAATCTAATTGATTCAGTTGAAATCAAATTACATGCCAATTGTTTCGATCAAACTCAATTAAGTCAAATGAATACAATCACAGAACCAATTGAGTCAAAAGAATATATTACAATGATAATTGGTCAAATGTAAGCTAATTAAGTCACTGAATACAATTACAAAGCTAGTTGATTTAATGAAAGTTAATTGAGTCAATGCAAAGCTATTGAGTCAAATAAAATCCTACCACAAGTTAATTCAATAATAAATCTAATTGATTCAGTTGACAATCAATTACAATACCAATTGTTTCGTCGAAACTCAATGAGTGCAAATGAACTGCATCCAAACCATTGAGTCAAATGAATATATTACAATGAATAACTGAGTCAAATGTAAGCTATATTTAGTCAACTGAAATACAACTACGAAAGCTTGTTTAATGAATATAATTGAGTCAAATGAAGCTAATTGGTCAAATAAAATCAATACAAACTAATTGAGTCAATTAAAAACCAATTACAAAGAATGGTCAAATGAACTCCAATTACAATCTAATTAAGTCAAATTAAGATGATTGATTCATTAGAAATCCATTACAAAGATAATTATTTCAATTGAAATTATGAGTCACGATGATGCTAATGTTTCAATATGAAATCCAATTATACTTGAAATTGAATATTGAAATATAATTAATGACCCTAAGCATGCATACTCAATTGGAATCCAATTACCATGAAAATTAATTACTTATCATATTTTATAACAACTAACTAAATTCTAAACATTCTTTTAACAGAACATAACTACAAAAAAAATGAGATTTGTGCGAAACACAGAGTTTTGTAATTTCACCCCGTATTCAATACGTATTGCGGCCGAAATACAGAGATTTGTTGGCATTGTTTAACATTGGTGGCTAATCGTGTAAACATTAAATTAAACTTTTTTTTCCTCGGTTAGGGAAAATGATGTTTCAAAGGTATTTGTCTTTTTTTTTAAAAAAAATCAAACCTGCTACTTAAAGCGTAATACAGAAGCTTTAGCTCACTCCACTATAAAAAGTAATATTTGGCTCAGTACAACGAAACCCTAACACCAACATAGGGGAAAAAAAGGAAATCCAACCATCATCCTCAATTTACTCCAACCATGAACAACTTCACATTGCAGTTCACCAACGATCCTACAAACCCACATAATAACCCACTCATCCTTGAATTCAGAGATGTGCTCACAGAAAACGAGAGTGAAGTTAACTTTTGTGACTTCAGCTTCTTTGTTAAGGTTGGGGATACTGGTAAGATGTGGTTGAGCTCCGATGAGGTTCTCCAACTTGTGRTGTATCCAACCTCCGACGACGGATTCACCGTCGGAAGGTTATGGATATGACGGATGGTAGCGGGGATCCAATTCCGGCTCACCTCCCTAACCTRCTAGACATGCGGGGTCGTGCTGACTTGGTTCAGCTTCATCGAGAGCTCGCTAAAATAATCGAGGATTCTCCGGGTGAGCACCCACTCCATTCTGGTTTTTTTTTGAGCTGCTGAAGGACCCAAAGCCAAAGATCCACTTCAGGAACCCACCATACCCGCTGACACTAAGCCCTGTTATTACCTAGAGGTGGTCATGGGTTGATGGTCTCCAAGTGTTCAACATCGCTACTAAGATGACCAATCTGGGTTTCGTTGTTGGAAGTGGATCAGAGGGCCAAGACACAACCAAGTACTTTAACAAGGTTAACTTCACCCCATTCTACAACCCGCTGGTTACTCTGGTTGCTGAGGGTAGTAGGGTTGCGATCTGGAACACTAGGGGGTTTGCTCGTCCATTCCTGGAGGAAAACCTAAAGAAGATATGCGACAACTACAGCCCCATCGCTATTTTCCTTGTGGAAATAAGGATTTCCAAGTCGAAGTTTACTTTGAAGTACGAGAAGATAGAGTGGTCGCTGGACTGGCAGGTTGATGAATCCAAGTCGCAGAGCAAGGGGCTGGTGGTTTTGTGGGATACAGCGAAGTGTCACGTATGGCTCACTTCAACATTGCCCGGAGAGGATATGCGTTGGATGGGTGACATAAGGGTGAGCTTCTTACTGTTTTTTTTGTAAATCAAATTAATATAAACATTAATTATATGAGTTTTTTAGTTTGAATTATTTGAGTATGTTGGATAAAAAGAATGAATGAACGAATAATGGACCAATTTTGGCAGTTGTAAACTTGTAGAACAAATTTCAAATCTTAGTGGGCCTCCTTGATCAATGAACATAGGATAAAAAGAATGGATGAATTCGTGAACCACTGTGTTGTTTCCTGATCAAAAGCAAACATACTGAGGAATGATGATTTTGTATTAATTATAAATTAAGTATTAATTTGTTTTAGGGTTAGCAGCATCTGTGTTGAATGTCTGTGTYGCTCCCATCACCAAAATGAACATCTGATATGATTAGCATCAAATTAGAAATAGTGTTTTGATAACTAGTGATTAGATTAGTGGTTCCAAGGTATAAGTAGCCTAAAAAGTTGGCATCTGAAGTCTGAAAAACTYGCTTTTAGCTTAAATAAACAATAGGCATCTGAGGTGAATTAAGTTTTGATCATGATATGTATCTGGTTATTTGTTCCGGTTTTTGAACGTTGCAAGGAGTTTCTTTGTTTATTTACACGATTATTGATCGTTGGTGCTGTGAGCAGTGTGAGTACATCTCCTTGTAGGTGTGTTTCATTTGTAACATGTGTACACCATATGGCATAACAGCTTAATTAGGTACTAATTTGTTATAGGTASTGGGTTGTCTATTTCAGCATGAGTTTCATGCCCAAGTGGCTTTGGGTACAATTCAAATTACACACAATATTGCCCAATTAAAGCTACTAATATGTTGCCCAATATTCGTTGCACAAAGTACACAATGAATTAGGATATCGGAATTGTTTTTGTTTTGTAATGGTGTAAGTACTTTGACACCGAAATCCTGCAAACATAAAAACCACATAGATTCAGATTCACATGATGCATGTATAATTTGTATGTTTTTGGTATTATTGGACCAAG
>SNQN01008185.1:0-16262 GCA_008642245.1 Bassia scoparia | reverse complement strand
TCCTACTTCCGATTTGGTTTTTAGTTTGTCTAGTATGTGTATCATTTCAGTCCCCAGTTGAATTGGTAGTGCTTGTGAAATATGTGTAGATTGTTCGGTTGTTGTGTTATGTTATGTCGGGTYTAATCATATTCWATCTATTTTGTCTGAAACAATCCTAAGAGACAGCTGCTCAGCGAGTATTGTAATGCTTGTGAATCCCAATGGATTCTGATATGTATTGTCGCGCACTAGTGTGGTTTGCAGGTAGCTAATTAAAATTAAATATGTTGTCGTTAAGTTGTTACTCCTCCACCCAGACAATTGATAAAGATTGGATAACTCAGATGAAACAGGCGAGGGACGCATTACACATTGTGTAATACGTAACACTTTTGATTTGTTTTGTGCCACTATGCTTGGAATAAAAACCCTAACAGGCTTGAAATTGAAAATACTTTAACACTTAGTATTTTCACAAATTAAACATATGTATTAAGAAGCGGTAAGTTTCTYTTTTATATTTGACAAATTTGCAAGTTTTAAACATAYAGCTACTTAAGGTACCCGGTTCTGTTGTTTCTTCTTTGAATTAAAATTCATGTTTATGAATTAGTAAACACCGACATGAGAGGACAYGAGAGAAATTGCGCTACATGGGAAGCTTTTAAGTTAAACTAGGACTGCAGGWCAGAACATTTCACACAATCATGATAGAAGAAGCACTTAAACTAGAGAAAACACAGCGTACAACGATATTGTTCACAAATACAACACTGGACAAAAACACTTAAATTTAGAAAGGAGAACACCTCAAAAGAAATSATAAGCTATACCAGAAATAAACTATTAAATTACATGCACTTGTGCAAATATGGTGGTTAGGACTAAACACCTTACAATCAAGCCAAGTTAAGGTCTTCTACATCATCATAGAACAGACCATTACGGCACATAAACTGATCGTTCGGATCCGCGGGTCCACTATTAGAAGTCTCCGCAAAAGACACTATATTGTGCCGCTTTTATTTGTAACATCAGTGGGAATGTCATTGAGCAATTCACAAGGATAATTTAATTAACTGTAAATAGCTTACTAAATTGACTAATTAATTTAATAGTTCGATGGGGGTAAGAGCCGACGCAAACATGCGCATTTTCCTAGAACATGATCGTCCGGGATTGTTTCGTATGCTATTGTGGAATAGGAAATTTTCAGCTAATGATGTATTGTTTTATTGGTATGATTTTCCCCCTCGATTCCTCATCGTCATTATAGATGATTTTGGCCTCCTAAAAAGGCCTTTTGCTACTAATTTGTGTGTTAGTGTTTTGATTAAGTTTCAGATCTTTTCAAAGCTTTGGATCGATTTTGCGGCTGATTGTGGGATCACTACGGAGCTTTACGGATGCTAGCACGATCTTGTATCGAGCGAATGGGCTGATATGGAGATCCGAAGCCCAAACCGATCGGTTTTGAAATCCAAACCCGATCGTTCAACCAAACCGATCGCGTTTGAGCGTCCTGGTTTTGGGCTTGCTGATTCGATTTTAGCTTGTGATTTAATGAGGATGGCAATCTTGTAATTAAGCAAACTTGGATTTTAATTTAGAAATTAGCAAAGAGTATTTAAGAGGAAAATCCTAATTGTAAGCGATATCTTTTATATTATTCAATGAATATCAATCAAAATAGAAGAATTCCCAATTACGTTATTGTTGAACCCTAGTTTTTGGCTTCAATAGAAATTCAATCATTTCAATCAATCAATTGCAATATGCTTTTTGGTAATTAAATCTTCCTTTAATTCGTTTTCTTTATTGCTTTCAATTATTACGCTTTTTGATTATTGCTTAGAATTGTTTAGGGCTTATTATGTGTTGAATTGTTCCTCCTTAATTATGTTATTTCCACATACAATCATATGCTTAATTCAACTATGAGCGAGTAGTTTTATTCTAGAGCGATTGGGACTATAGCAGATTATGATTGTTTATTAGTGTTTGATGCCAATTCATGGCTTGCGCTTTTAATTAAATTCCGTATTAGGATTGTTATTCATGTTAAATCAATTTCGTACTAGGGCCCGACTTAATGGCTTAATCTGATAGTCACAAGTCTCTTAGATCTAGCGATTGAGACTTAGAACAAAGATCAACATCAATAGGTTAGACGAAGACTTTCCTAGGTCGAAGATACGGTTAGGAGTAGTTCTATGGTTTAATGATTCGATGAGAACTTAATCCTGTTTATTATGCCATGTTATGAAATTGTTTGATGCCCAAATTGTTGTCAATTACTGCGTATAAAGTAACATAGCCTCTAGATTTCTTTATCATGTATAGTAATCTCTTCCATTTGAATCGCTAGTCATTAGTTTTAAAGTAGTCTTAATCACAAACCAACGTTTCTTTTGTTTAGTTTAGATGCTTGTTACTCAAATTAAATCAAGTAGTTGTTGTTTCCTCGTGATACGATTTGTTACCACTAGCTGCAGGTTAGTTTTAATAGTAATATTTTGATAGGTGTGCGACAATCTTGTCAAATATATTTGGCCGTTCGTTGTCGGGGGTAACGGTTTTAATTATTGATTATTTTTAGCCTAGACTATTTTTTTTTTTTTTTGCATTTTGTCTTGAAGAACAATTCATTTTCTCAGGACATACTTACCGATCGCTGTAGTTTGCTTCTGGTTATGCGCCAGGTCTTCCCGACTTGGGGATTGATTCCATACGCATCCCAGGTGGAGCGAAGTACATAGGCGGAGATTCGGAGCGGTTTGGATTCTTTCCATCTCCTCATCAGTTTCGAACCCACTTATCGAGACTGATTTAGAGAGGGAGAGTTCACATTCAGTGCCGAAAACGAAAAGTAGTCCATTCTGATCCTAAACCCTGAAGAGATGGCGGGACAACCCAGAACGCTGCTCTCATGGACCTACTCTTAAAGCCTAGGCGAATGAGATTCCGACATGTCGAGGCATGCCTACTCTAGCGGCAGCCCAACTTGGTGAGCTCAAGCCTTGCGCTGTTGAATGATGATCCGAGCGCAAATCAGTTTGGAGGAATGCGACTGAGGATCCAACTTGCATATCTCTAATTTCCTCCAATATTGTGGTACTGTTAAGGCATGCTGGTGTTGAGCCTGATCAGCTTCGTGTATGCTATGCCCTTCTCATTGCGGACAGAGCTCGATTATGGAATTTTGAACAGTCTTGATGCAACCGCTGTTTGATCATGATGCTCTTTCTCCTTGCTTTCTACAAGAAGTATTATCCTCCAGAGAAGACTGCTCAAATGCGTAGTAAAATCACTAACTTTACGGCAAATGTGATGAGACCTTATATGAGGCATGGGAAGCGATACAAGAATACATCGAATGTGCCCTCATCCATGGTCTAGAGGAAATGGCTCTTTGTTCAGACTTTCTATAATGGTTTGAACAGTGAATTCGATTATTCTCGATTCTGCAGGCGACATGGAGGTTCATGAGTTCAGACAGTCAATGCTGATGGAAACTGATTGAGGAGATGGCCATCACAATGCTCAATATGGCGATCCCGAGATGATGACGGAAGAAGACGGGCAAGCTGAGTCGATCAGATACTTTATTAGCACTCAGATATCACCATCAAACATAAGTTGATGTGCGATCAATATGAGTCCGATCAGCTTCAGTTGCAGCATGTCTCAGGCCCGAAATGAATGTATTGTGAAACTGTGGGGAATGGGGCATCTAACTGGTGGATGTCAAATTCCTATGATCAAGTATGCGCATTTCAGGATCGTTCCCAACAATCCATACTCCAACACATACCATGAGCATGAAAATCAATCCATATCTGTTCTTACAACAGCTAACAATGTGTTGAATCCTCCACCAGTTCACGAGCAGCAACTAGCAAAGACCGCAACAACAACAATAAGTACCAGCCTCGATATCATCCCCCTCATCAGAAGCCGCCCAGTACACACCAGGTAAACAACAGTAAGCCATCGCAGCCCCAGCAACTGATCCAGTCATAGCCGGAGTTGAAGAGCATGATTGCTTCAAATGCCAAAAAAGAATCAGATGCAAGTCCAACGAGATATTCAGTCCTTTAGTCACTCATAATAAGCAGTTGGATACGCGCCAAGTGGCGCATTGGCTGCTTTACTGCGCAAAGGCAGCCAGGGTGCCCTTTCCTTCACAAACCGCAACAACCGAAGGATAGTGTCAAGGCATCACCCTTCCAGTGCACTAGCTACGTAGGTCCACCCATGCCTGCAGCTGATGATAAGCCACTGATATGGCCTCTCAGGGAATGTGTAGGATACTGAGGAGGCTGAAAATCGAAAGAAGGCAGGAAGTTTGACTGCAAAAGCTGATATAGGAGCGAGGAGGCAGCAAAAACACCTCCTATTGTTGTGCCCCCTATTCAGCTCCCTTTCCAGCTAGAGTTAGCCAAAAAGAAAAGAGCAGGACCAGCAGTTTCAGCAAGTTCCTGATGTGGTAAGAAAATCTGCAGTAACTGTTCTTTCACTGTGTTATTAAAACTCAAGTTCCCTCTTATGCTAAATTTTGAAAGACATGTGACTAAAAAGAGGGAGTTTAATGCGACGGTGGAGACTGTTTCTTTTACCGAACAGTGCAGTGCCTATAATACAAAACCAAGTCTCCACCAAAGTTGAAAAGATCCTGGAAAGCTTTTTCTATATTCCATTGTATATTAGGCGCTTTGCATATGACAAGGCATTGTGTATTTAGGGTTGCTAGTTTTAGTGTCATGCCTTGTCAATCGCAATAAACATAATATGGGGGATCTTAAATGAACTAGTATAACCCTGCAGCTATGGCTGACCGTTCTGTTAAAATATCCCATGGATTTGTAGAGGATGTTCCTATTCGTGGTGGGTAAGTTTTACATTCCTGTAGACTTTGTTGTGTTGACATGGATGAGGATGCCCATATTCGATCACCTTAGGTCACCCTTCCTTCACACGGCGAGGGGCATCATAGATGTGAAGAATGGAAGGCTACTCTGACTGTTGGGATGTGATAAAGTGTTTTTAATCATCTAGTGCCACTTAAGAGTCCCATGTTAGAAGCTTCCTTTGCAGTATCGTATATCTGATTGATTGTTCAGGATAACGTTCCTCCGATCTCCTTATAGGATCTTCTCGAGGACATTTTGTGTGTTGATCTCTTGCAGGTGAAGGATTACCAGTGGTTGATGCTCTAGTCGCTGCACTAAGATGGCAAAGAGGGAGATCCGAAAGGCTAAGCTAATCCACTCCCCAGTGGCTAGCTTTCGGAGTAAACAAGCCTGAACTAAACCCCTCCCTCTACTCTTAAATATTGTGTTTTAGATGATAAGGAATTACCCTTGATTGTCAATTACGCACTATCATGAGCAAGCTTCTTAAAAAAGCTGATAGACGTTTTGCGTATTCATCGAAAAGCTCTTGGTACAGCATTGATTGATCTGAAGGTTATTAGCCAGATTTTGTATGCCAAGATCCATGGAGAGGAAGCCATCCCCTTGCATTCAAGCCAGCGGAGATTGAATCCGAACTATGAAGAGTTGAAAGAAGCAGTAATGAAATTGCTCGACAGGTATTATACCCCCCATTTCTATTCCTAGGTGGGTGAGTCCCGTCCAAGTGTGCCTAAGAAGGCGGACTACGTTGTGAAAAAATGATAAAAATGAGTTGATTCCCACTAGAATGTTACAGGATGCGCATTGTAAGACTTAGGCGGCCTTAAAATTCCACTTAAAAAAGGATCACTTCCCCCTTCCCTTATTGATCAGATGTTTGGAGCGTTGCTTGCCATAAGTCTTTCTATGGTAGGTATTCGGGATTTATGCAATTCCGATTTCAACCCTGAAGAAATCAGGAAAAGACTACCTTTTTACATGTCCATATGCTACTTTTGCATATCGTAGAATGCCATTTGGACTATGTAACGCTCAGCAAACCTTTCGAGATGTATGATGTATCTTCTTCTGAATTTTTAGAGTCTATCATGAAGCTCTTTATGATGATTTTAGTGTAAAATGGGGTTTTCATATGATGCATGCTTGAATAATCTGCTAATTCTGAAAAGATGCGAAGAGGTAAGTTTGTGGTGTTAACTGGAAAAGTGCCATTTATGCACTGAAAGTGTTGTTCTCTCATCTTGTCATTCTAGGCATTACAAGGGATAAAGCAAGTGCCAAGTGTTAGAGCAACTTCCCCCTCCGTTAGTCGTTAAAGAGTGAGGATTCCTGGGTCATGCGGGATTTAGCCCCTTATCAAGGATTCTCCGTAGATTGAAACAAAGCCACTTACACAGTGTTTTGAAAGATGCCCCTTGTATTTACTAATGAGTGTCTAGTTCTGTTTGGCAAGATAAAGCAGCCTTGATTTCAGCTCCTATTGTGCAACCTATCCTGGCATTGGAGTCTTCCTTCGAGATTATGTGCGATGCGATGACTATCCATTGGTTGCTGTTTTAGGCCAACGAAAGGAGAAGGTCTTGCATCTCTATCGATTATCTAGCAGAAACCCTTGATGAGCTCAATTCACTTATGCACAATTGAGAAGGAGTTACTTGTTGTCGTTTAGCTCTGATAAGTCGAGCTACCTCGTAGGCTCAAAGTCATGTATCTATACTGATCACGCAGCCCTTGAAGTATCATCCTCTCCAAGCATGAAAAGCGAAGCCTAGCTCAGTCCTATTCTCTTGCTACAGGAGTTCGATCTTGAAATTCTTGATAAAAAGGGAAGCAGAGAATCATTGGCCGATCACCTTTCCGAGGATTCGGTTGATGATAGATCCTTTTCATGATGACCCTTCCCAGACGATCATCTCATGTCGGTCTGCTACTACTCCATGTTCGGCAGATTTTGCCAATTATTTGAGGGCATGTATGCCTGATGATTTGTCCTACCAACAGAAGAAGATCTTGTCATGAGTCAACAGTATTCTGGATGATCCTTATTTGTTCAAGCAATGTGCTGATGTTGTACAAAGATGTTTCTGAATATGAGATGGGCTGCTACTTTGATCGTTGTCATCAATTCTCCTTATTGTCAGCTGGCCATCGAAAACGGTTTTTGTTTTTTTTTTTTCCAGGTTTACTTGCAATCTGGTTTCTACTGGCCTACTCTCTTTAAGATGCTAGATCATTTGTACTCGTCTTTGTATGCTTGTCAGCGGACGGCAACATTTCTATGCGCCATGAATGCCCTCAGAATTGATACTGGAAGTGAAATCTTGATGTATGGGCATTTATTATATGGACCTTTTCCTTCATCTTATGGGAATCGTTTCATTCTTTGTTGTTGATTACGTGTCTAAGTGGGTTGAGGCAATCGCTTCTCCTACTAATTTGATCTAAGGTGGTCTTGAAGCTGTTTAAATTAGATCATCTTTCCGCGCTTTGAGTTCTAGACTTTATAAGATGTGGTTCTCATTTTCAGAGAGCCCTTATACATTGCTGCGGAAAAATATGAAGTACAACATGTAACTGGACTGCCTACCATCCCCAACTAGCGGGAAGTTGAATTTCAACAGAAATCAAGTCCAGTCATTCTTGAGAAGACTTGCGAGTCTAGGAAAGATGGAGTACGAACTTGAGATCCCCTATGGCGTACCGGACTGCATTAAACACCTATAGTACGTCCCATACCGCTTGTCTATGGAAAGGCATTCATTGCCGGTTGAGCTTAGAGTATTAAGGCTTGTGCGGGCAAATCAAGAGGCTCAATATGTATGCAAAATTGGCTGGTGAAAGCACTCTGCCAAATTGAATACTTTGAGAGTTACCGTTTGGAGCTTATAAAGTTCTAAGCTCAATAAGGGAGAAGGACCAACGATGCACGACAAAGGAAAAAATCTTTAAAGACGTGAGTTTGAGTACGGGGACAACTCTTAATGATCCATTCAAAGATTTTAAAACTCTTTCCTGAAAGTTGAAGTCGAGATGGAACCGGTCCCTATACTGTCACCTTGGTTAGTAAATTTGGTTCGATTAGAGATTATGAATGACAAAGAGTGACAAGTTCAAGGTAAATGCAGAGATTGAAGTGTATTCATGAAGCGCCGTATGGTGGTCTTGCGGAGTTTGTATCTCAAAGACGTATCATCCTGAAGCGTTCGGAGTAATACGTCAGCCTCGGGACGTTAAACAAGCGCTTTGCGGAGGCAACCCGTATTTATGCTTTGTAGAATTATTTTAGCTAGTCCTAGTATACTGTAGAAGCTTTTTCGTTGAGTGAGGAGGATGGAATTATTGAATTTGTCTAAGGTGCAGTATTAAAGTGCTCCGCAAAGGCCAACCGATCGTTTGGGTCATCGTTTGGTCATCGGTTGGTCCGGTAGTTCGTTTTTCATCGAATGCTGCACAGAGAATTAATTCAAGAGGCCAAACCGATCGGTTTAAAACCGATCCGGTTTGGTCACGATTATCACCGACGACTGCGATACTGTTTGGAAATCGCTCATAGGTCAAACCGATCGGTTTGGATTCAAACGATCGGTTTAACCTGTAAGTTGGATGAAGTCGATCGTTACATTGAGCCAATAATTCTACGAACCCCCAAACCGATCGGTTTGGTGGTAGATGTTAGTCGATCGACTGCTGACAATGACATTATAGACGAAGTCAAACCGATCGTTTGACTGTAGGTTTGAAGTTGCGATCCGACTGCGAGAGCTTGGGAATATTCGACATAGGCCAAACCGACGTCAGGTCAAAACCGATCGGTTTGGTTGTAGGTTCAATGGGTCGATCGATTTCGAGACTATTGGAATAATGACGTACTCAAACCGATCGGTTTTAAGTCAAAACGATCGGTTAAGTCAAACCCGATCGGTTTTAATCAAATCGATTGTTTGTGATCGATGATATCGATCGATCGAGAGGAAAAAGAATTACAATTTGAAGCCAAACGATCGGTTGGGTCTAAAAATTTCGTTAGTAATCTTGGCATCTCATTGGTCCGTGCGGATTTCTCCCCAATCCAAAACATAGCCAACGCACTTTCTATCCCTTTCTTCTTGATGATGCCATTATATCATCAGTATCTCACCTATTTCTTATCTCCATCACCTTATTCATCTGCATCCTCCATAACACCACCATTATCACTCAACTTCAAAAAAACCTCATAACTTCATCATCCTCATCCCAAAAAATTCATAATTTCTTCACCATTCTTTCCTCTTTTCATCCCCATCTCTTACATCTCTCTAATCTCTCTTTCTCTCACAATTCTAACCCTCCATTTTTCTCCACTCACTAAACACCCATATAATTGCATCAAGAAGGAGAAAGAAGGGAGCCGGAAAGGAGCCGACACCCACCGGTACAAGAGGGAAGCGGATGCGCGAGAAGGTTTGCCCTTGCACTTGCAGCATGACGGGATACACGCCGGGAACCCCGACTATCCAGACATCGTCTTTCGAGACGGTTTACAAAGTAAAATTCCGCACCTCAAAAGACCACGGTTCAGTAAGCAACCCTTTATTATCACAATTTTATGAGAACCCTCGCTTAGAGACTTATTACAACGATTATGTGAAAATTGGGATGTCTTTTTTGTATAATTTGCATGAGGATACCATTCCCTAAATTGCTCTAAATCTTTTCATCCTAATCTTACGGTCCAACCTGGAGGAGACGTAAATTCGTACAGGTCATATCGGTTGTTCAACAGGGAGTTTAGTGTTATCTCTGGGTGCATTCTCCAAGTGTTGGTTTTGTGACCCATTACCAAACACATGGAACCCTTCCCCTGTGGCCAATTATCTATGGTCGCTTTAACTGGCTTGCCGGACGAATACCAAAAATGCATGCCGTTTCATAAATCAACCGGTATTCGTTAATAGCAACGTTACATGCGGAACCGTTTTTGGTCGCTGACGCAGTGAACAACCATGACCAGCGTGACCTGAATATTCTGGGCGGTTATCTGTGTCCTGAACATGCCACCTATTAAAATTAACATTGCGCATCATGCTTCCCATATGTACAGTTTGCGAGCTCGCCGGTCCCCAAGACTTCATGCTGAATAGTCTTTGGGGGCTTGGCGACATTGCTCCGAGACAAGAGCTACCGGAATTCGATGATTCCGAGTACTACAGGTTTAAGGAGTCTTCGTTGATAATTCCTACACCTCGACTCCCATTCGTAGATTGTTCGGGGAAAACTTGGGCACAAGCTGGGGTCTTGCCAAAGGACGAGCAGGTCCCCACCTCTCTTGTACTCTACCGAAGCCCTCACAGGCTCTTGCTCCGAGCTCACGAGTACATTTTGAATATCCCGATGGAGTTCAACTCCACCTCCACAGAGCCATCAACCTCAGCTCAACCTATCCTCCCCTCCCCTATTACCAATGAAATCATGCAAGGATCAACAACCTACCCTCTCCCAAACCTCGCTGTGAGCAGTTTAGCGGTTTAACACGCGTTTTACTGACTTTGCGACGATACTCGCCTGCCATGCTATCCTTTTATATGATTTCATGCCCGCAAAGGCATATTAACCCATTAGGGTCCTCACCCTCGTGGTACCCATACCCCGAGGTGCTTTGGACGCCATCAGCAGTGCCCGGTGGCTATGGCGGCGGGTTTTGGAGGATTTCAGGGAGACGGCTCAGGCCGTGGGTCGATGACGATGTATATATGAGACTGAAGTGCTGCCCTGTTTCTCCCCTAGCAATTGTGACATTGCTAGATTCGGCTTTGGTGGGAAGCAAGCATCTTGATCCTTGAGTATGTTTATTGCTTTTTTGTGTGAGATTTATCGCTTTTTAGTTAGTTCATATTGCTTTCTTAGGATAGTTGCAAGTTTGTACCATTCACTAGGAGTGGAGTTTACTTGCAACCAAAATATTGTACTGCTTTCTTAGGTAGTTTAGATTATAAATAGTGATCTCCTTACTCTTTGTATATAATTGGATTCTTTGCCAAGCATTTCCTGTTCCCCGATGAGTAAAATTTATTCTTGTGACTATGCAAACTCTTTGAACTTTGATTTCTTTTCTGATTCCTTTTAACTGAATTGGATGGAACATGTTTAGCCTATATACTTGGAACGAGGAAGAACTTAACCTGAAAGATTTACTAAAGCAATATTATCATATTCCTTCTTGTGTTTAATCCTGTGTGTCACTTTCTCGTATCTGGCTTGGTACTTGTCTGTTGACTATTTGCGTGTGTTGAGTATGATAGGAGTTTCTTTGTTAGGAGTCGTGCTCAGGTATAGAAACTCTATTATATCCTTGATCAACCCTTGTTTGCCTATTCCTTTCATTCATGATTACCTAACATTACAACCCTATTTTATCCTGTTCGATAAACCAAGTTGCTTGGGGAGCATATTGAGTGTTTATATATAGTGGTGTTCTTATTGGAGGCTCGTAATTGATTTGATTTTTGCGGATATTGTGTTCTAATTTACTCTGTCGGCTTGGTTATATCATCTCTATTGTAAAGTGCAACAAAGTTGTATTCTTCATTCATCAAAAAAAAAAAATTCAAAAATCCAAAAAATAAGTTTTCTATTCAGAGTTCTTTAGTCCAATTAAAGCCTTAGCACTTATTTTCTATAATAAAGATGGTGTGATTAAATGGTTTGGATTTTCGGTGTAGGTCGTTTTGGTTTCTTGAGTTGGAGTTGGCTGGAGTTGTCGTACCATATTCACTTGCTATTTGTGTTGATTGCTAGAATCTCCTAAGCTAGACTTTAGCTCCACCATTGCCCCAAAATTATCCATCCCTTAACCTTAGGGGGCCCATTACAACTACTAAAATCCTCTCTTGATAAACACGTTCCATTTGTGTCTTTTAGATTAGTACCTTCCAGGTCGTGAATCGTGCATGCATTTCAAGTCGACTTGTAGTTGATGCTATTGACTAACCCTTTCAAAACACATGAGTGTTGGTTTGAGATGGAGGTTGCCTTAGTATTTAAGGCTACAAAAACTTGATTCATGTCACATTTTATGCAATGTGGTGGTGAGCGATGGGTTTATTTTTAAGCCCACCACATTTAAAGAAGAGTGCCCACTAGTGAAAGTTCTTCCTGATTCTTTCTCTTTGCTCTTGATGGCTAATTGTGTTGTTGATATTCATGTTTTGGAATAAGCATTGAGTTACTTGCGACCTTGTCGGAATTGAGTTCATAAGTTATGCGCATGTTGTTTTATGGGGTGAAATTGCTTGTTGAGAATCTAATGGAGTTTGCTGGAGACAAGCAAGAGATTTGCTTGGGGAGTTGATATTTTTATTGTATGATTTTCCCCCTCATCTCATATCATTATAGATGATTTTGCCTCCTAAGCTGTGCCTACTAATTGGATGGTTTAGGTTTTGATTAGTTTCAGATCTTTCAATTGCTTTTGATGATTTGGGCTGATTGGGATCACTACGGAGCTTTACGATGTAGCACGAGTCTTGGATCAGCGGAATTGGCTTGATATGAGATCCGAAGGCCCAAACCCATCGATTTGAATCCAAAACGATCGTTTCAATCCAAACCGACGGTTGAGAGTCACGTTTGAGCTTGCTGATTCGATTACTTGTGATTTAATGAGGATGGCAATCTTATAATTAAGCCAACTTGGATTTAATTAAAATTAGCAAAGAGTATTTAAGAGGAAAATCCTAATTTTAAGATATCTTTAATTCTATTATTCTAGTTTATCATCAAATTAGAAGAAATTCCCAATTAACGTATTGCTTGAACCCTAGTTTTTGGCTTTTCAAATAGATCAATGCATTCAATCATCAATTGCCCAATCATTCTTTGGTAATTAATTCTTCTTAATTCGATTTTCTTATGCTTTCAATTATTTACGCTTTTAATTATTGCTTAGAATTGTTTAGGGTTTTATTATTGTTTGAATTGTCCTTGCCAATTATGGTTTTCCACATTACAATCATCATGCTTAATTCAACTAAATGAGCGATTAGTTTTATTCTAACATTGGGGATGTATAGCAGTATGAGTTGTTTATAATTTGTTTGATGCAATTCATGGCCTGGCTTTTAAATTAAATTGCCTATTAGATTTATTTCATGTTAATCAATTTCGTAAGGTCTCTAGATCTAGCGATGAGACTATAGAACAAGATCAACATCAAGTAGGTTAGAACGCAGACGTTTCCTAGAACATCGAAGATGACGGTTAGGATAGTTTCTAGGTTTAATTGATCTCGAGAGAACTTAATCCTGTTTGATTATTGCCATGTATGGAATTGTGATGCCAAAATTGTTGTCAATTACTGCTATAGTGAAACCATAGCTCTAGATTCTTTATCATATAGCTTAACTCTTCCATAATCGTATCATTAGTTTTAAGTAGTCTTAATCACAAAACCAACGTTCTTTTTTAGTCTAGATGCTTTTAGCTCAATTAATCATAGTTGTGTTTCCTCGTGGATACGACCTTGTTACCACTAGCTGCAGGTTATTTATTAGGTATATTTTAAGCGTGTGCGACAATCCTGTCACTAATGGCACCGATGATTAAGGATCAAATACATTCAAGCATTTTTCAATTTAGCTTGTATAACAACCAAAAGAAATAAATACAAACCTCCAGATCAGTTTGTTTATTTCCTTCTTAGTCTTGTTTGCCTTCTATTGCTCTTTTTGTTTAAGTTAGTTTATTAACATCCTTCGTCGACCTTTCGGTGTCTTATGTTAGGTCCTTTCTTCTTAGATTTCCAGTTGTTCTCAAAACTGAAGTTCCTGTACCTACCAGCTCTATCTTCCCGTTCTTGGGATAGGGGTCTTTAATGTTTGCCGTATAGAGCTGACAGTGCTGGGTTACCCCAACGAGTGTACATTTGGATCCTATTTATTATACTGTGAATCAACGGATTGACTGGGTTTAGGTTCTCTCCACATTGAGGACTGAAAATCATTGCCAGGAAAAGGACTGTGTTAACGCTTGTGAGATGTGCTTGGGCATGAGGGATTGGGCAGGAGTTGGTTTTCGCTCCTCCAACCATCTGAAGCATTTGTGTTGGCAGCTCTTTGACGATCATACAGCCCGACTATCTCAGTCCTCAACTGCTCCATTTTCCTTTATGACCAACTTTGCACAAAACATCAACTTGACTCGATATTTGTATTTCCAACAAAACGCGTAGCAATTTCTCCTGCCATGCAAAATCTCCTCGGTTCTTGAGTGGTCAGTACATGACTACAACTGTTGAATTCTGGTGAACATATCTTTACCCCACCGCCTCAGCACGGTACTCGTCAGGGAAACTTCGATTTGCAGTTTATTCATAAACTCGACCAAATGCCTAAATAGGATTCCTTCTGTGTTAAATTTACGACAATTCAAATGCTTCAACGGGTCTCAACGTTCAGATCTACACACGAAACATGTGTGCGTTTATCGATCACTTTCAACTCACCACTTCGCTTGTCATAACCCAAACACATCTTGAATTAGTTACATGAAGTTTACACCATCCACAGTTTTCGCCTCGTCTATGAACATTAGGTCATTTTTTCAACTGCCTTCTACCAAAGCCTAAATGCATGGCATTTGTATATTTTTCGAACAACCTCTCCAGTCCTAACAGATTAGAGTAGTTCTTTCCAGATTTCTGCACTTCTCATCAGCATCCTTTCTGTGAAACATGTTCTCGACTGACCACATATTTCTCCCCCAAATTCACAAAAAATAGTCACTGTGAGATATTGATCAAAAAAATTGTTATGCTTTCAGACCTTTCATTGATCTCATCCCGACCCAGAAGTTGATCATTCATAAACGAGGTAACCCACATGTGGCCTCAGAGAAACAAGTTAATTGAGCCACTCGTTTGCTGAACACCAGCTTTCACAAGACTTCATGCGAGTTAGACTCGAATGCCTCCGACTAAGACTTTTATACACAACATCTATGTAGGTCATCCTGTGAGAATTGCAATAGCTGCATTAAAAATGAAGTTCAGCACACAACACAGACCTAAAAAATTGCTATAAATCTCAGAAAATTATTTAGGATGCCAACGTTCAACACATCACATGACAAAAAATGCTAAAAATCAGTACGTAGATAGATGTGTCACTCAATTTCAAAAACACAATTAGATGGGTTGACCACAACATATAAACACACCAACAACAACAATCATACCAATCAAGGACCGAGCTGTATGGCAACTTCTGCATATGTGCCAATACACCACAAGTGCGAGTATGACCATTACAGATGCCAATGGCTTCCTTATGCTACAGCCTGGTCAGTGAGAAGCCCAAAAGTGCTTTGCCTTCATTACATGTCAGCCATGGAAAGACCCATTTCAAATGTGTCCGACATCCTCATAGAAATCAGAGCACAATTCCGAATAATTGTAGTCTGCCCATGATGGTTAAACACGACGAAATTTGCAAAGGTAAAAAATTTCATGAGAATACTTGTGTCAAAGCATACACGTCATTGAACTCCTCGTATTGGCAGCTAGCACTCCAGCATCTAACCAAAAAAATATCCTCATAAATCCCTCCGCATCTAATCTATGCATGTGATAGAAATAGGATTGTCACGAACGCATTCTTGTCAGAATAGGAAACAACTGGGCAATTGATCGCCTCCTTCATCTTCGAGCCTTCTATGTCATGCACAGGATGCCTGATATGTCAGCCTCCATGAAAGCCGTTATTATCATAGCCTCCCCTTCATGCAAATGCCATTCATTTATTAGAATAGGAACACCTGCATGTAATCATTAAGGAATCCTCTTCTTAAACAGGTCGGCTCCATTGCTTCCATGCGATACTCCTTCAACATGTCTTTGCAGTGCTAAGCCATAGGAGTGTGTCCGGTGTGTTCCAACACAACCCTCCTAATAAACCCACTCCTAGTGCTTCATTCATAGTACCATAAACCAAGCCTCACAAAACACTTCCTAGACTTCCCCCTTTGGTACAAACCTCATAACATTTAGGTCAAATGCAACTTTATCCTTCGCCCTTCTTTTGGCTCTCCACTTAGTTTCGCCAGTCGAAGATCCCCAAAACAATTACATCTCCATGTGGTCTCGCCCGCCTCTCATTGTGTCTTCAAATATGAGCCCTATTTCTTGTAACTCCAAACCCACAGTCTTTGCATACCTTCTTTATAGAAAACTATTCTAGTTCAAGCATTGTACTAAAAAAAACCATCCCAAACTTTGGTTCTTTACTTATCAAAATACTCCAAACACAACATCGTTATCAGCGATAAGCCCTCTCATACTTATTAGCTTGTGTTTGATTAACCTAGACTTCGGCCTGTATTGGATTTGAG
>SNQN01008184.1:3404-21708 GCA_008642245.1 Bassia scoparia | reverse complement strand
TTGGTGATATATAAAGTTGTATGAAGTTAAAAGTTGAATTTTTAGGGTTTTAAATAAAATTTCAGATTTAATTACTAATGAATTTTGAGGTTTTGATGATCCTAAATCATTTTTTTGTATGAAATAAACTTGTTTATGAATTATTAAATATGTATACAAGCTTAAACCTTCTCGTTTGAAAGTTCCAATAAATTTCAGATTTGTCATAAATATTTTTGAAGCTATTAGTGTTGAGAATATTCAGTTTTCACTTCAAAATCAATGGCTTAATATATTGTACTACTAGTATAAGCATGTTTTTGAGTGGTCGAATAATTTTGGGTGAAAGAAAATTTTCAGTTTTGTGAAATGAATTTAAAGTGCTGAATTTATTATTTAAAAGCTAAATTTTTATGATTTTTCAAGCTAGGACTATAGTATAATATTCATACTATTAAATGAGGGTTTTTGTGAGGTAGAAAAATATTGTTTGAAAGGTTTTTCGAGGCTTATTAAGCTTCATAGTATTGTTGTAAATTACGTGCTAAGTGTATTGATTCGAGTTTTGTAAAATCATTAGGAGGAGACTTCGTAGAGGTCGATTTCGGAGTATTGGATTGACTTTTCATTCAATTGGCTCAAGGTACGTACTACTTGCGGAATCTTGATCTTAAAGTTGTTTGAGGATGTTTGATAACTTGGAAGCATGAGTAGGAAATGTCCGTGGAATTGTTTGGTAGTCACGAGTGAATTATTTATTTGCGTCTTGGTCTATATTTGTGGAGATTGAARAATATTGTGGAATTGATTATACATGAGTTTGGATATGGAGGTTGTTCATTAGTCGTTTGTCTTTAATTAATTGATCTGGTCTATTGAGGAATTAAGTGGAGCCAAGTATAACTTGTTCCATGAGGTAATCTATAATACAAGGATGAATTAAGTGGGGTCAAGTGTAACTTACTCCATGAGGTAATTTTATCACTCATTCTTGACTTCATGTGTGAATTGAGTAAAGGAAAGTATTCAAGTCTTAATGACGAGGTTAGTTGGCGTGTCCAACAAGTTTATTAATTCAAGGAACGGTTAGTGTTAAAAAGAGTTTCAATGTGATTGTGGTTTGGTTTGTGAGTCATATGGACTTGTGAATAATTAACAGTTAAATAATAAAACGAATGAGCAATAAATCTCTGGGCCAGTGCATGTCTAGAGTATTGACAATTCAGGGGTTGGGGTTGCGACTATATTCGCTTCCTTCCGAGAGCCGTTTGATCAACACGTCTCTCCTCACTTATTTTATAACGGATTTTATCCAAATTGGGGTTAGTTTGAGATCTCATCTAACTATGGTGACGGAGTCGCGCCCGTTCGCCATCTGTTTACTAGTTTATGATGCCTTTCGACTGGGAGGCATGGGTTTTGTGGCACCTTGTGTCTAATGACATTTGATGTCTGGTTGATGTTCCTAAATTGTGAACATGGGTTTTGGACAGCCTTGTCTGTTGCTCATATCATAACAAATGTAATAAAATATATATATTGAGTCATGTATTGSAGTCGATGATGTATTGATTTATTGCATGGTTTTCCCCCTCATTCTCTTGTCATTTTAGAWGATTTTGGCCTCCTAAAGGCCTTGTTGCTACTAATATTGTGYGTCTAGTGTTTTGATTAGTTTCAGGATCTTTTCAATGCTTTTGGATCGATTTTGGGCTGATTAGAAGTCACTACGGAGCTTTGAGAGGAGTAGCGAGGAGCTAGGAGTGGAGCTATGGACATATGCTCACTCTTTTGGTCATAAGTCAAGTTTCGTATGTCGGATTAGTGTGATTCAAGTTGCATTGGAAACTAGACTTCGAGAGCTTCGATTTGATAGGTCATATGCCTAATTTGGACAACCAGAGCTCGAGATATGGCCTTCGGAAGATAGCCCAGCGAGTCTGCCGCGTATAGACCTCAAACCGATCGGTTTGACTTAAACCGATCGGTTCAGGGTCGTTTTTGCCGATTGAACTATTCTCTTTTAGGCTGATTTATTGAGGGATAGGATAGTCTTTTGAGAGGCTCATTTAATTGAGAAAACAAGAGTATTTAAGAGGAGAAATCCTAATTTGTAAATCATCTTTTATTCTCTGATATTTTGGATTCTATTATTCAGTTTATCATCAATTTAGAAGAATTCCCAATTACGTATTGTAGAACCCTAGTTTTGCTTTTCAATAAGAAATCAATCATTCATTCTTCAATTGCAATCACTCTTTTGGTAATTATTTCTTCCTTTAATTCGTTTTCTTATTGCTTTCAATTATTTATGCTTTTGATTATTGTTTTAGAATTGAGTTAGGGTTTTATTATTGTTTGGAATTATCAATTGTTTTAGTTATGTTTTTCTACATTATAATCATGATGTCTAATGCAATTATGAGTGAGTAGTTTTATTTCTAGAGCGATTGGGGATCTATAGCAGTATGATGGTTTTATAATTGGTTTGAAGCAATTCATGGCTAGGCTTTTTAATTAAATTCCTATTTGATTGTTCTTCATGTTATTCAATTAGGTAGTGCACGACTTAATTGTGTAATTAGATTAGTCACGAGTTTCTAGATCTAGCAATTGAAACTTAATACAAGATCTACATCAATAGGTAGAATGAGACTTTCCTAGGTCGAGAGATACGGTTAGGAGTAGTTCTATGGGTTAATTGATTCGAGAGAACTTTAATCCTGTTTAATTATGCCATGTTATGAATTGTTATGCCAAATTGTTGTCAATTACTGCTATAGTGAACCATAGCTCTAGATTCTTTTAGCATATAGTTAATCTCATCGTTTAATCGTAGTCATTAGTTTAATTAGTCTTAATCACAATTCAACGCTTCTTTTGCTAGTTTAGATGCTTAAATTCAATTAATCAGTGGTTGTTGTTTCCTCGTGGATACGATCCTGTTACCACTAGCTGCATGTTAGTTTAATAGGTATTTTTGATAGGTGCGCGACAAGCCTGTCAAATTTTGGCGCCGTTGCCGGGGAAACGGCTTAATTATTGATTGATTGTTTGAGTCTAAACTATTTTTTTTAATTGTCTTGAAGAACAATTCGTTGTTCTTCAGGACAGTACTTACGATCGCTGTAGTTTTCTCTAGTTTATGCGCAGGTCTTCCCGACTTGGGGATTTGATTCCATACGATCCCGAGGTGGAGCGAACTTACCATAGGCGGAAGAATTCCGTGAGGCGGTTGGATTTTTCAGATTCTTCCATCTCTCATCAGTTTTCGAATCCCTTGTACGAGACTGATTTAGAGGAGGAAGAGTCACATTCAGTGCAACACGAAGTAGTCCATTCTGATCCTGAACCTGAAGAGATGGCGGCACAACCAGAACGCTCTCTCATGGACTACTCTCAGCCTAGTCGGAATGAGATTCCGACGGGTCTAGGCATGCCTACTCTAGCGGCAGCCAACTTCGAGATTAAGCCTGCGCTGTTGAACATGATCGAGCGCAATCAGTTTGGAGGGAATGCGACTGAGGATCCCAACTTGCATATTTCTAATTTCCTCCAATATTGTGGTACTGTTAAGCATGCTGGTGTTGAGCCTGATCAGCTTCGTGTTATGCTATTTCCCTTCTCATTGCGGGACAGAGCTCGATTATGGTTGAATAGTCTTGATGCGACCACTTTTGATTCTTGGGATGCTCTCTCTCTTGCCTTCTACAAGAAGTACTATCCTCCAGAAAAGACTGCTCAAATGCGTAGTAAGATCACTAACTTTACGCAAGATGTTGATGAGACTCTATATGAGGCATGGGAGCGATACAAGGAGCTACATCGAATGTGCCCTCATCACGGTCTAGAGAAATGGCTCTTGGTTCAGACTTTCTATAATGGTTTGAACAGTGAATCTCGTATTATTCTCGATTCCGCAGCGAATGGGAGGTTCATGAGTCAGACAGTCAATGCTGGATGGAAACTGATCGAGGAGATGGCCAATCATAATGCTCAATATGGCAATACTCGAGGTGTGGTAAAGAAAACGGGCAAGCATGAGGTCGATCAGATCACTTTATTAGCAGCTCAGATATCAGCCATCAATCAGAAGTTGGATGGCATCAACATGAGTCGTTCAGCTTCAGTTGCAGCTGTTTCAGGCCCGAATGAAGTGTATTGTGATAACTGTGGTGGAATGGGGCATCTAACTGTTGGATGTCAAATTCCTATGGATCAAGTATGCGCGTTTCAGAATCGTCCCAACAATCCATACTCCAACACATACAATGAAGGCATGAGAAATCATCCATATCTGTCTTACAAGAGCAACAATGTGTTGAATCCTCCACCAGTTTCACAGCAGCAGCAGCAACAACCGCAACAGCAACAGCAGTATCAGCCACGATATCTGCCCCCTCATCAGAAGCCACAGTACAATCAGCAGTATAACCAGCAGCAGCAGTCACCATCGCAGGCCCCAGCAGTTGATCCTGTACTTGTTGAAATAAAGAACATGATGTTACGGCAACAAACGAGTATGATGCAAATGCAGGATAAGTTTGGCTCGATGATTGGGTCAGTTCAGAAAGATGTCCAGAATTTGAATGTGCATATGAAACAGCTGGACACACAAGTGGCGCAATTGGCTGCTTCTACTGCGCAAAGGCAGCAGGGTGCCCTCCCTTCACAACCACAGCAGCCGAAGGATAGTGTTTATGCGATCACCGTTCGCAACGACACTAGGTACATAGACTCACCAATGCATGAGGAGGATGCTGAAGAGGAAGTTGAGAAGGAGGAGGAGGTATGGAAAGCACCTCATATTGTGGTGCCCCCCATTCGGCTACCTTTCCCATCTAGAGTTGCAAAGAAGAAGCAAGATCAGCAGCTCAATAAGTCTCTAGATGTGGAGAAGAACCTTCAGGTAACTATTCCTTCAACTGAGTTAATTAGTCAAATTCCTTCAAATGCTAAAATTCCGAAAGACATATTAAATGAGAAGAGGGAATTGAAATCGGTGGAGACTTTTGGTTTTTCTGAACAATGTAGTGTTATTTTACAAAATAAGTCTCCACCAAAGTTGAGGGATCCTGGGAGTTTTTGTATTCCATGTGACATTGGAACTGTGCATATCGACAAAGCATTATGTGATTTAGGTGCAAGTGTTAGTGTTATGCCTTTGTCGGTGTGTAAAGAGTTGAATATGAGAGATCTTAAGTGCACTAGTATGACCCTTCAAACGGCTGAAGGTTCTCTAAAGCACCCTTTGGGTATTTTAGAGGATGTTCCTGTGCGAGTGGGTCGATTTTATATTCCTGTCGACTTTGTTGTTCTTAATATGGAAGAAGATGTTCACATTCCTATCATCTTAGGCCGACCTTTCCTTCATACGGCGGGGGCTGTCATAAATGTGAGGAATGGGAATATTATCTTTAATATTGGGGATGACAAAGTCACTTTTAATCAAACTAGTGCACTAGAGAGTCCCATGCTAGAGGAATCATGTTGTAGTGTTGGTGTTGTGGACGTTGTTGTGCAGGATAAAGACCCTCGATCTCTTTCTAGAGATCTTCTGGAGGGCATTGTGTGTGTTGAGTCTTTTGCAGGTGATCGTGAAACTGGAAAGAAGACTACTCCTTGTGAGTTTCGTATGGAGAACAAGGAGATGCTTGACAATTCACGGCTTAAACTCTTTCCTACGAGGTTAAAGTCGTCTATTGTTGAGCTTGGTTATGCGGAGGAAACGAATGTAAAGCATGAAAGGTTTAAGGTCCGCAAGCCACATTTCATTGTGCGCAATAGAGATGATATAGTTGGCCTTATGGAGATTCTATATCTTCAAGAGCCACCTCCAGTTAGTTGAGTATAATCGAGGTAATGCGTCAGGCTCGGGACGTTAAACAAGCGCTTTGCGGGAGGCAACCCGTAGTTTAATGCTTTGTAGAAATAGTATGTAGCTAGTGTAGTTGTAGTATAGAAGCTTTTGTGTGAGTGAGGATGAGGGAATTGATCGAAATTTGACTAAGTGTGCAGGTGTATAGCAGCTCCGCAGAGCTCAAACCGATCGGTTTGGGTCAAACCGATCGGTTTGAGGTCGTAGGTTCAACCCAACCGATCGACTGCGAGACGAATTGAATTTGGGACTTGAGTTCAAACCGATCGGTTTGGGTCAAACCGATCGGTTTGGGCTGTAGGTTTGATTCAGTCGATCGGTTTGGAATCATATGAGTATTATGGTCTGAGGTCAAACCGATCGGTTCAGGTCAAACCGATCGGTTTGATCGGTCGGTTTGATTTGGTCGATCGGATGCGTGAGCTGAAGAAAATTGAAACACAGTTCAAACCGATCGGTTCGGTCAAACCGATCGGTTTGGTCAAACCGATCGGTTCGGAGGATTTTCGCGAAATTTTCAAACATCTCCGAATCGGGTGAAAGAGTAGTGTTTTCTGACTGGAAACGACATTCTAAGAAGGACCCACTACATGTAGTGGGCACCACCCTATTTTTGCCAAATTCGGCTCCTAAAGTGGTTTTCTAGGCACTTTTTGTTTTCAGTCAGGAAAAAATTGTCGAAAACATGTCCGATCTTTCTCATTCCTTCGTTCTTTCCACTATGTATGGTGATGCGCTTGATAGACTTCCTTCCTTTTGCACTGAGGACATTGCAGAGGTTGGCTTGGGGGAGGAATTTGTCAAGCGCACTCTAGTGGTTTGAGGTAAGTTTTTATTGCTTTATAGTTTAGATTTTATTGCTTTCTAGGTTAGTTGCAAGGTTTGTACCATTCATTAGGAGTGGGAGTTTACTTGCAACCAAAAATATTGTATTGCTTTCTTAGTGTAGCTTAGAAAATAAATTAGTGATCTCCTTACTCTTGTATATAATTGGATTCTTTTGCAAAGCATGTTTCCCTGTTCCCCATGATGAAAAAATTTTGATTCTTGTGACTCTTGAACTCGACCTTTGTGAACTTGTGATTTCTTTTCTGATTCCTTAACTGGATTGGATGGACATGTTTAGCCTGATGTATTTCTTTTGGAACGAGGAAGAACTTACCTTGAGAGGATTTGAGCTTAAATGCATGATTATTCATATTTCCTTCTTGTGTGTTAGATCCTGGTGTGTCACTTTCTCGTAGTCTTGGCTTGGTACTTGTCTGTTTGACTATTTGGTCGTGTGTTGAGTATGATAGGAGGCTTTCTTTGTTAGGAGCCGTGCTTCAGTGTATAGAAACTCTATTATCCCTTGATCCCTAGTTTTGAGCCTATTCCCTTCATTTCATGATTACCTACATTACAACCCTATTTTAGCCTTGTTCGAGAAACCCAAGTTTGGCTTGGGGGAGCATATTGGAGGGTGTTGTGTATATAGTGGGTGTTCTTATTGGAGGCTCGTGATTGGTTGATTTTTGGGGTGATATTGTGTTTCGTATTTAGTTCTGTCGCTTGAGTAGTATCATCGTCTATTGTAAAAGTGCAAGGCAAAAGTTGTATTTTCATTCATTCAATCAAAAAAAAAAAAAAAAAATCCAAAAATCCAAAAATAAGTTCTTATTCATAGTTCTTTAGTCCAATAAAGCCTTAGCACTTGTATTTTCTTATAATAAAGATGGTGTTACTATGTGGTTGTGGTTTTCGGTGTTAGTCGGTTTTGGTTTCTTGAGTTGGAGTTTGCTTGGAGTTGTCTTAGCCATATCACTTGGCTATTTGTGTTGATTGTAGAATGCTCCCTTAAGCTAGACTTTTAGCTCACATTTCCCAAAATTATCCTACCCCTAACCTTAGCCCCATTACAAGCTACTAAAAGTCCTCTCTTGATAAACACGTGTCCATTTGTGTCTTGTAGATTGAGTACCTTGCCAAGGTCGTTGAGTCGTGCATGCATTTCGAGTCGACTTGTAGGTTGAGTGCTATTGATAACCCTTTCAAACACATGAGTGTTGGTGAGATGGGAGGGTGCCTTTAGTATTTTAGGCTACAAAAACTTGATTCATGTGCACATTTTATGCATATGTGGGTGGTGAGCGTATGGGTTTATTTTTAACCCACCACATAAAGAGAGGAGTGTCACTAGTGAGAAGTTCTTCCTTGATTCCTTTCTCTTTGTAATTGATGGCTAATTGTGTTGTTGATGATGCATGTTTTGGATAAGCATTGAGTTACTTGGGATCCTTGGTCGGGGAATTGGTCATAAGTCTATGCGATGTTGTTTTGATGGGGTGAGACGTGTTTTGCTTGAGAATCTAATGGAGCTTGCTTGAGGACAAGCAAGAGTTTGGCTTGGGGGAGTTTGATGTATTGATTTATTGCATGGTTTTCCCCCTCATTCTCTTGTCATTTTAGATGATTTTGGCCTCCTAAAGGCCTTGTTGCTACTAATATTGTGCGTTTAGTGTTTTGATTAGTTTCAGGATCTTTTCAATGCTTTTGGATCGATTTTGGGCTGATTAGAAGTCACTACGGAGCTTTGAGAGGAGTAGCGAGGAGCTAGGAGTGGAGCTATGGACATATGCTCACTCTTTTGGTCATAAGTCAAGTTTCGTATGTCGGATTAGTGTGATTCAAGTTGCATTGGAAACTAGACTTCGAGAGCTTCGATTTGATAGGTCATATGCCTAATTTGGACAACCAGAGCTCGAGATATGGCCTTCGGAAGATAGCCCAGCGAGTCTGCCGCGTATAGACCTCAAACCGATCGGTTCAGGGTCGTTTTTGCCGATTGAATTATTCTCTTTTAGGCTGATTTATTGAGGGATAGGATAGTCTTTTGAGAGGCTCATTTAATTGAGAAAACAAGAGTATTTAAGAGGAGAAATCCTAATTTGTAAATCATCTTTTATTCTCTGATATTTTGGATTCTATTATTCAGTTTATCATCAATTTAGAAGAATTCCCAATTACGTATTGTAGAACCCTAGTTTTGCTTTTCAATAAGAAATCAATCATTCATTCTTCAATTGCAATCACTCTTTTGGTAATTATTTCTTCCTTTAATTCGTTTTCTTATTGCTTTCAATTATTTATGCTTTTGATTATTGTTTTAGAATTGAGTTAGGGTTTTATTATTGTTTGGAATTATCAATTGTTTTAGTTATGTTTTTCTACATTATAATCATGATGTCTAATGCAATTATGAGTGAGTAGTTTTATTTCTAGAGCGATTGGGGATCTATAGCAGTATGATGGTTTTATAATTGGTTTGAAGCAATTCATGGCTTGGCTTTTTAATTAAATTCCTATTTGATTGTTCTTCATGTTATTCAATTAGGTAGTGCAC
Source organism: Bassia scoparia (assembly GCA_008642245.1). Lineage (NCBI taxonomy): Eukaryota > Viridiplantae > Streptophyta > Magnoliopsida > Caryophyllales > Amaranthaceae > Bassia > Bassia scoparia. The sequence goes on along the minus strand of SNQN01008184.1, from coordinate 12,469 downwards.
GACTTAATTGTGTAATTAGATTAGTCACGAGTTTCTAGATCTAGCGATTGAAACTTAATACAAGATCTACATCAATAGGTAGAATGAGACTTTCCTAGGTCGAGAGATACGGTTAGGAGTAGTTCTATGGGTTAATTGATTCGAGAGAACTTTAATCCTGTTTAATTATGCCATGTTATGAATTGTTATGCCAAATTGTTGTCAATTACTGCTATAGTGAACCATAGCTCTAGATTCTTTTAGCATATAGTTAATCTCATCGTTTAATCGTAGTCATTAGTTTAATTAGTCTTAATCACAATTCAACGCTTCTTTTGCTAGTTTAGATGCTTAAATTCAATTAATCAGTGGTTGTTGTTTCCTCGTGGATACGATCCTGTTACCACTAGCTGCATGTTAGTTTAATAGGTATTTTTGATAGGTGCGCGACAAGCCTGTCAGTCGAGTAAGTTATTTTGCAGGTACAATCTACTTAACGGGAGCAGTTGAGGATTTTGGATTGTGTTGTATTGAAGCAGCTGTATGTAGTATGTAATTGATGTTTTTGGTCTGAGTTTTAGATCAGCTATATATGTTTAATATTGTTAAGTGGTTATGAACACCACAATTGGGTTTTCTTTTGTTTCTAAATAGGTGTCGTAACTCGTCATGTCTAGTTTTTAGGGAGATGTTGTCTGTTTGTTTTCTCGTCTTCGTATGTTGTATGTGCTCAGCTTTGCTGATTGCGTGTTTTTGTGTTTTGTGTGTTGTCCACATTTTCTTCTTTTGGTGGACCTGTGATGATCCTTATTTCATTTGGAAATTATGGGGAGCAGACTTTTTACAGGATTTGCAATCAGGTGACTAGCCTTGGATGGTTGGGATGAGTGGAGAGCCGATCATACTTAAATAATTTGTTCATGCATCGTGAACCTTACAGAACGATTTTATATTTTGAGTTTATTATGTTTAAAAAAGGGATTTTACCGTTATTTGCGAATAAGGGCCGCGATGGTTCCAACTTGTCAAATGAATTTTTATATGTCAGATTTTTAACATTTTGGTTTGAACTATTTTCTATCTTTGATTTCCGCTGCAAAATATTATTTTAGCCTAAACGTTTTAACACAAGGCAGTGGCATGCCAATAGTTCTCTGTATCTTCGGCTTAATATTTCACAGGTAAAGTGGAGAATTATTGGGGTGTTACAGCAGTACACAACATTAAGTGAAAAGTATTTCTTGATGACGTAGCCGAAGGAGAGATAAGCAGGCATAAGCAGATCAAGCAGGCACCAGCAAAAAATATCGTTATACGCGATCGTGGCTATACGCGACGTTAAGTTTCTTGGAAGGTGGCACCGGAAAGGAGTTAAGCAGACATAAGCAGATCAAGTAGGCATGAGAAAACAGTTAAGAAAGTTTCCTTGACGGTGGCACCGAAAAGGAGTTCAGCAGGCATGAGTAGATCGAGTAGCAGCATTCTCCTGGACAGAAGCAATGAAGAGGGGGTAATCTTGGACGGGGGCACCGAAAGAGATTGGTCAATGAAGAGTATTCCTGGACGACTAGCCAAGAAGGGATAAAGATCGAGCCGGATTCTCAAGCGAGGATGAAGGTATATAAAGAGGTTGTGCTCTCTCACAATAAAGAGTTTGTACTCTCTCACTTCAAGAGGTTGTGCTCTCTCACAATAAAGAGGTTCTGCTCTCTCACATCAAGAGTTYGTGCTCTCTCACAATTAAGAGGTTGAGCTCTCTCACATTTAGAGGTTGTGCTCTCTCACAATAAAGAGGTTGTGCTCTCTCACAATAAAGAGGTTGTGTTCTCTCACATCAAGAGGTTGTGCTCTCTCACAATGAAGAGTTTATGCTCTCTCACAATGGTGCTAAAGAGTTTGTGCTCTCTCACATAAAGAGGTTGTGCTCTCTCACAATGAAGAGTTCGTGCTGTCTCACGATGGTACCAAAGAGGTTGCGCTCTCTCACATCAAAAGTTTGTGCTCTCTCACATCAAGAGTTTGTGCTCTCTCACATTGAAGAGGTTGTGCTCTCTCACAACTAAGAGTTCGTACTCTCTCATGATGGTGCTAAAGAGTTTGTGCTCTCTCACATAAAGAGGTTGTGCTCTCTCACAATGAAGAGTTTGTGCTCTCTCACGATGGTACCAAAGAGGTAGTGTTCTCTCACAACAACCAAGACGAAATTAAAGCTAAAGAGGTTGTGCTCTCTCACAACAGCCTAGACAAAAACAAAGCTAAAGAGGTTGTGCTCTCTCACAACAACTAAGACACAATCAAAGAGACTAGGCCCACAAACGATAATGAAAACAAGTTGTGCTCTCACAATGGTGACAAAAGAGTGTTCGTGCTCTCTCACGATGGCAGAAGCAAAACCGAAAGATAAATGCAGGCATGGACACAAGTTCCCCATGAAGTCCAGGACGGAGGCACCGAAAAGGATGAAGGTAAAACCAACAAAAGCACGCACACCAAAATTCCCAATGAACACAAGAGCACTAGTGGAGATGAAAGCAAGAAAATAAAGCAACATCAGCACAAGGACTAATAGGCAAGCAGCAAACAACGGCAACCGCAAATGCATGTAAAACTAACACATTTGTTTTGCAGGTACAGGGTACTTAGGCTTTCGTTTTATGAGACATTCGTCTCTACAAACTCAGCCAAAGTGGGGGCTTCTGTAGATACCTACATTTGTCCCTAGCCCAAGAAGGCCGATGATAAGACACTCCTTGAAACACACAAGCTGAATTGAGAGAGAACTAGGGCCCTAACATACCCTAAAAAGGCAAGTTTTCACTACACCGGGTACGTTTCTGTACACAAAGCACAATTAAAAGTAAGTTTTAATTTCAAAATATTTTTAACTTATTTTTAAACATTTTTCTAGAATTTTTCGGAATTTTTCTGAGCATTTTTGGCAATTTTCGAAATTTTCAATAATTTAATTAAATTTCCGATAATTAATTAAATTATGAAAACAATTCTAAAATTCTTTAAATTTTAACACAACACACTATTTTTTACAAGAAATGTTATGCATATTTTTCGATAATTTTTGGAGTTGTGGAAAATTAGTTATGAATTTCCGAAGCAAAAACGTGCACCCGAGCGAAACGGCTCATTTTGGGAGCTTCGGGGCCGCACCCGAGTGTGGGGCCCACAGTAATATCTCCCCAAATCAATCAGTCATTATTTGTTAAAATATCGCAATAAAATAAAATCAAATGATATTTTATTTCGATTTTATATTATATGCAATCTTCAAAAAGGGGCAAAACGAATCAAAATCGCAATAAAATCAGTTGCAATCATATAAAATCATTACTATTTTGTATTTTATATGATTTTATCTCGATTTTATTTCATTACGATCTCACTATTCGAGGCAAGGCGAATAAGCCAAATATCCCGAAAATCGAAATAAAATCAGTTGCAATCATATAAAATCACACATATATTTTATATGATTTCATCTCGATTTTATTTCATTACGATCTCACTATTCGAGACTAGGCGAATAAGCCAAATATCCCGAAAATCGCAATAAAATCAGTTGCAATCATATAAAATCACACATATATTTTATATGATTTCATCTCGATTTTATTTCATTACGATTTCACTATTCGAGGCAAGGCAAATTAGCAAAATATCTCGAAAATCGCAATAAAATCAATTGCAATCATATAAAATCACTCATATATTTTATATGATTTTATCTCGATTTTATTTCGATTTCGACCCTTGCCTATAAATACACGAACCTCGGCCTTCATTTGGGTGGATTCACACGCACTTCATACACCCTCTCTCTGCCGTTTTCTTTCCTCTTTCTCTCTCTAAAACTCTCAAAATTCTTCAAGCATTTACACATATTGCTTTGCATTTTAAACACATCCAAACACACATTCATACATACAAAACATTCAAAAACACAATCAAAAGCATTCTCAAACACATTTCAAAACTCAATCACACATCCATTCATGCACTCATTTGAGATCTTGGCTTGATTTCGAGTTCTTGGTTTGATTTGGGGTTCTTGGTTCATTTTGACTTTGATTTGGTTCGTTCGTGTTCRTACGAGTTCGTAAGGGTCCCTAGCATCGTTCTCAATCATTAGCACCGTGTTGCCAGGTTAGTATGAGGCCGATGTCTCAATTTCTTTACACCCTTTAGCATGCTTGTTAGAAATTTGAATTTCTATGTAATTTGCATGTAATATTGATTAACAACTATTCGATATGAATTAAAATCAACATTAGGCACAACCTTTAATTTTTGTTGAATGCTTTCATGCTTGCAAATCACCATTATTATGTCTTAAACAAGACCGGCAAATTGCATGTTCTCACGCCTAATAAGACTAATTCTTGAACAAATTAGCTTTTAGGCACCCTTTATACGGATCTAAACAACACATGTTGCAACAACAAATTAGTCCTATGTGCATATGTTTCTATTAAGCAACTCACATAGTAATTTGCATGCTTAGGGTTAAAACGGAAATTTGTTTGTTGTTGTCTTTTTGACAATGGACTCGCAATGACCGAGTAGAGGCCGCTAGACGCGGGGGAGTGTTGTGCACTACTTCACCCTTACCCTTGTCCCCTAATACAGACCTTTGGTGCACTACCAGACATGGAGTCTTTTGCCTTGCATTATGCAATTATAGGCAAGACTTAAAACGGGTTCCGCAGCTTCCCAAAAGAAGTGTGGTGACGACTTCCTCTACTCGTTTCGAGTATAAAAACACAACTCCATGCATACTCACACTATGTAAAAGCAAGAATTCAATTCTAGCAAAACTCGAGTCATCAACTAATTGTAACCCCTGGAGTAGAGGGACCGGAGCCAGTCCGGCCCGGTGATGCCCCGGCGCCCATACAAGTATGTTTTTAGATGAAAAGGTAAGAAAATAAACTTTCATCCAACCTATTATTGTTATTGTTATTTTTTTTAAAGACTTACGGTACGGTACTTTGATACTATTTTTTTAAGACACTAAAATTTACATAATAATCCGTCAAAAATGGAAATACAATATGAATAAGACAAAAAATGTACCATACCACTAGTGGAATCATATACATTTTCGACTAACCCAGTATATATGGAAAGTACAATATTTTCTTCACAAATATTAACAAATTTAAAAATATTTTCTTACTAATATTTCTTACTAAATTAGTTGCATCGCATGGGTTCTAAACTAGTTAGTAATGAATTATAGTGTGTTTAGTTAATAACAATATTATTTTTGAGTAACATTTCAAATAAATAGTATGGAAAATTAAAATAAGTGTTAAATGATGTTAATTGTGAAACATGTTTCATTTGACAAAATCAAATTCAAGCTTTTGAATTTTAATTTTGAAGCTATTAATAACGTTGATTTTTTTTTCTTTGGCTTTAAATATCATCATTGTTAAAGTTATAATAGTAAGGGTAAAGGGGCAGTTTTTGGTGGACACCACCACCACCACCTTCCCCTTCCCTATATAATAGAGATAAAATTGAATTACATCCAAAAATAGATTCGTCACATTAATTTTTTTCAAATCACATTAATATTTTTTTCAAATCACATACAAAGTAAATCATAATTAATTTATTCATATATATTTCTATTATTTCTATTCATTATATAAGTAAAGGGTAGCAATGATATCCCCTTAGAAATCTCAATTTCAAACTTCTAATCAAAAACTACTCCCATCAATAATCAACTAGTTTTATGTGCGTGCGATGCGTGCATGGACCCGAGAAAATTGCATTCCATGAAAAATGGTTTTACAGTATATATCAAATTAAAATGCTTATAGCTAATTAACAATAGAATTTATTTGAATTGTAATTATATATTTTGAAAATAAATCTGACTTGAAATTAAGAATAGTACTCCGTATCATATATGTTTGTATCTAATTTGGAATAATTTTCATTTTTCACTAATTAACTTACATAATAAATGCATTTTCTAATTTAATTATTGAATAAGTAAAGGGGTTGTTTAGATAAATCAATTCATAAATTTTTAAAATTCATTAAGGGCATAAAAGACATTTAAGAGGGGGGACACCATCTTCCTTCCCTTCCCTTATATAATAGAGATTATCCAATCAATAACTAATTATTGTACATAATAATTATCCAAATCAAATTTATTACCAAATCATTTAGCCAACCTTCCATAAAAAAAACAATAATAATTCAATTAAACAATCAATTAAATGTACATATAAGCTTACCAAATCAATAATCCGATCAACTCAAATTCAAAACAATTTCAATGCATATTCAAAAAATTAAATAAAAATTGTAAATCATCATAAATTAGAAAATAATTAGCATAATAATGGTACAAAAGATCCATAATTTAATGAATTGAATATAGTTATTTCAAAATTTAATTTTAATCACATAATTGAAAGAAAAAAACATCAATGTTCATTTCTTTGTGTATAATCAACTTTTTCGATTTGAGTATTTTACACTTCTAATTTGGTATGCAGTTTATTCTCTACTAAACAAATACTTCTCTATTAATATGGTACTACTCACACATCGCATACAATAATTGCTAGTATAAGGGAAGGGAGGAGGTGATGTCATCCACAAGAAATTACAATTCTACTCTTCTTTGTAGATTAAGGCTTTGTTTGGGGAAGCTTTTAGGGCTGGGAGGAGGTGATGTCATCCACAAGAAATTACAATTCTACTCTTCTTTGTAGATTAAGGCTTTGTTTGGGGAAGCTTTTAGGGCTGTACGGGGTGATCGATCGCATACAAATATTGTATTAGTTTGTACTCGTATATTCGATGAGCAATTTTTCGAATCTTTGTTTGCTTCTAAATTTAACTTTGACTTGTGTATTTACCAATAGATTAATAAAATTAAAATGTTACTTATGTAACAAATTATATCTTAAGTATAAGTGGGTCTGTTTATTGTAACCCAGATTAAATGACGCGTCGAATTCCATGTTACAATGTGCGATGATCAATATATTAACTTGTACAATCTTTAGCAATTTGCTAGACTCATGCTCCACGAAAAAAATCCGTAATAAATGATGTATTTTAAGCATTGTATACTTGTAAAATATTTTGATAGATACAATAAGTTGTTATTTCTTTTGAGTATATGTAAGTATTTTATGGCGAGTACAATAAGTTTCCCTAAAATAAATGTAATCTTGCAATTCTAGGAACTCATTTTATAGATGTTAGTGCATGTATGAATCTAGGTTTGAGTCAGTTAATTACTCATTTGTATAACAAGACATGAATAATAAAACCTTTAGGAAATCGCGATATTCTACAAAGTAATTGGCAAAACACAACCAAACAAGTGTGATTTCCATAAACATAGTTAAAAAGCAAATAGTACTCTCAATTCTCAAAGTCCCATTGTTACTATCATATAGGCAAATTATTCATCACCATCAATTCACCTCATAAGACTCCCAAAAATTGTAAACTTAAATTCCTATCAAACGATTAAACGAATCGTTTCTCAAGGCGACAACTGATTAATTCTGATGTACTTCTTGTCATCCAGTTCCAACCATAAAGGGTTGTGGCTTTTTGGATAAAATTTACACACTTCTTGATTAAATTACATGTATGCTATTTCAAACAATAATATCATCGTACCTCGGGTGATTGTTGCAAGCAGCTTTAAGATTGATTTTATACTGTTGATAAGGATAATGGTGTTATAATGTCACCCTTTTTATTGGTTAAGATAAGAAATAATGCTCACTAAATTAGAGTTTAGATTCTGGAATAGTAAACTTACTCTCCATAACTTATTGTACTAAATGCTAGTATAATGGACTTGAAAATGTCCTGTTTACAAATTCATCATTAATTGAGACACAATTTCATAGAATGGAGCAAATTCTTAATATATTAATATTAATTACCTAACATAGCAAGATTAGCAACAGTGTATGCAGATACACGAAGCATAATCGTCTGATCTGAAGTTAATGTCGTACAAATATGACTGATAACATAATACATAATAATAATGTTTCAGAAATCCTTCCAACGTCACTATAAAGCTTAATTTAATAATATTTAGATAAATGAAGGGGCCGAAGAAGTTGGCCACCATGGCAAACGACACTCTACACTTGCTTGATTTCGGAAGGATCACTATAGTTGGAATTGTTTTTAATCAATTTTCACTTTTATATTTACGTTTAATTTATCTAGTATTAGCTCAATACAATAAAACAAATAAAGTTTTACACCAATCAAAATTGACTTAAGTAGTTAAGGGTATTAATCTCCTTAACAAAGGCCTTGAGATCGAAAGTCTTACGACAAAAAAAATATAGCTAGGAAGAATTCAACACATTGAAATACTCATGCAAACTCCGATGGGGAAGCCATGATAACTTCTCATAGTAGAACAAAATAATAAAGGCATTATTCTAAATTTTGCACCATATCAAAGAGTCTTATTCATTCACAAGTATTATTGTTTTTATTCTCATTTTGACAAAGTACATCATCATCTTTGCAATAAATCATGCAGCAAAAGGACTTGAAAATAGAGTATGCAATATATTTCAAAGTACTAATTAATCAATGTTGGAATTTTTAGTCGATTAGTGGTATCCAATTTTTTATATGCATGAAACTTTTAAGAAAACCATGGACTGCAAAAAGAAGCACCTACTTTTATACGAGCATATAAAGTCAATATAATATCAAGGTGTTCCTGTACAAGGAACCACACTGAGTAATTGAAAGAAAAAAAGATGATTGGGGACGACAATTAATGCTACGACCCGATTCTCCCTAGTTTCCGAGCCCKAGGAATGGGCTCTTATCCTCCTTCCACGTGTCTGCAAAAGAGCAAGAGTTACTGACCCGGGGGGTTGACTCGGGAAAGCCCCTCTGATGCTTAAGTCAGCAATCAAGCTTATTGGAAGGATTCCAAAACTAAAAATTGAGTAAGTTAGAGCGTGACTATACTCGAAGAGGGGAGAATGAGATACCTGGATGGTGTGTACCAACTCCCTTTTTATAGGGTTTAAGTAGGTGGT
>SNQN01008182.1:12703-25354 GCA_008642245.1 Bassia scoparia | reverse complement strand
ATCAATACTCTCTAAATGATTTATTATGCACTAAGAAACACTAATATATTCCATTGTATCAAATGTTGCAATCATAAAGCTAAATTACCACAAGTTCTCCTTAGCCTGACAAGACAAATTAATTCAAAGGGCCAACGCCAACCTCGTCAAAACCAGCCGTTCAGACCTAACACAATCCTACCTCATACCATACCAAATAACAAATATTATATCTATACAAAGGTATAACTGATAGCGACACTTAAAAAGTATTATTAAATAACTTATAACCAATAGCTGCCTGATAAGTACTTGCTAAAAACTGGTAAAAAAAAAAACCATACTACATGATGGACCCGAAAATTAGCAAATAATTGTTAGCTAAAAGTTTCCAAGCGTAGTGATAATAAAACAGTTGGTGTATCACAGAGTGAAAAGTTCGAAAACTAAAAAGTTGAAAATCACACAGAGTAAAAAGTCTAAAAGTTAAAAATTGAAAACACATAGATGAAATCAAAACGTAAAATGGAAAAGCAAAACATGATGGGCTACCGCAACCTTCAGCCAAACAAGTGTGAAAGTTTTAAAAAAAGCGCAAAGCATACCATAGTTCAAACTAAATACGTAGCTACCCTATCTTGTATATCTAAGCTTACAAAGTTATATGTCAAATGTTTTAAAACATTATCTAGAATTGTCAAATATCATCATAAGTTTGACATCAATCACCAAATTTCTTTTAATGTATGCTACATACTGAATCTCATATAGACTACCAGACAATAATTTAATACAGAATAGCGAATAAAGCTACAGTGAAGACATGAAAAAAAAATCATAGTGCAGAACCAAAGCAAAAGACTTGCACAATTTAGAACGAGTAGGCATAATAGCCATACTAGCAAAGGGTCGAAATAACAAGAATCCAATATGCGGAGCTCTTCCAATCTTAATACAAAGCTTCAATTAGCAAAAATGCGGCTAATTTTCCACATTACTGGAAACTAAAACTACCTCCACGATAAAGCCAGCTACAAGCTACGATACGAAGAAATGAATCAAGGGAACGACCAAAGATAAAGTCGATTGGTCAAAGGATAAACGTGAACCTGAGAAAATAGGAGCAGTTAAGCGTTAAGCCGAAGCCATCCATTGAGCAATAAGTGCGTCAGCAAGCCGTTTGGATTTTGAGAGCAAGATAGAACCAGAATCTACCCATAACCAACTTAAAGCAAATAATGCAACCATCTATCTCTAGCAATAATAGCCACTAGGAGATCAGCTATATATAAAGGCACCGAATGAAGAGCAGACGAACAACCACTACTACTATATTCATTCACCTCAACATCAAAAGCCAACCTTGCAATCCTCACGTACAAGCTCCACTACACCAAACTATAATTGTACAGAAAAGCATAGATACTTACATAAGCATAATCTCCGATCAAAATAGTTTTCCCAAGCTAAGAATAGTCCTACGTCCTATTGACCATACATAAAAAGGCCAATTCAAGCCCAAATCATAGATGTAGCCTCATGCTTCCACCCGCGTTTCTTCCCAATTTGGTTCCGCGTCACCAATCTTTGGGTTTCCTCTGTCATCCTTATCGCTTCTTATTATTACTTATATTTCATTGATTAATCTAGTTGCAGTCCGATCAACCTTTGATCTAATACAAAATTTGCCATAAAGAAATCTTTGCCCAAATGCATGTCTATATTCCGGGTTTAGTTACCTAAGTTGTTGGTCTTCTTCCCCGTCAACGCAACTCCTGCTTCCTTGCAGAATAATATCAGGAGGAACCTCACTCTCGCCGCATAAATCCCACTTATGTTCCATCATTTTACAACCACTTTCACAATTCAACCAACATTTTTGATAATCACAATCAAACATTCTTCAAACTACCACCGATTCATGTCTTTCGAACCGACAAAACCCCTAAATTCATCCGAAATTACTGTTCAAAGAACCCCGATTCGAATGACTGGACTGAAGAAATAGAGTACTTAGATGAAAAGGGCAGTGTTCTTTTCACTGGTAAAGGTGTTCGCAATGTAGAACCAGGGGTTGATGATCATGTGATGTCAGGTGGTGTGAAGAAGCCCTTTTTGAATGCTTCGGCAGTGGCGAAGATGGTGGAGATTCTCAAGAGGTGGAAGTGGGGCCCTGAGATGGAGACCCAGTTGGATAAGCTTCAGTTTGTGCCYAATATGACTCAGGTGATCCAAGCRATGAAGATTGTCAATGATGGCGAAATGGCAGCGAGCTTGYTTCAATGGGCTAAGAGGCAATCATGGTATGTTGCTACTGATGAATGTTACTTATTGTTGTTGGATGGTTTGAATAAAGGTAGGGATTTTGATAGGATACAGTCATTGTTTGATGAGATGATTCGTGATTGTGTTGATAATGATAATAATCGTGCTTCGAGTTTTAGTTCGTATAATCGAGTTATTCAGTATTTAGCTAAGGCTGAGAARTTGGAGGTGTCATATTGTTGTTTTAAGAAAATGCAGGAAGTCGGTTGTCGGATTGAGACACAGACTTGTAATGATTTGATTACCTTGTTTTTGAATAAGGGTTTGCCYTATAAGGCYGTTGAGGTATATGARAGTATGGAAGTAAGTGGGTGTTCGTTAGATTGTTCAACGTATGAGTTAATGATACCTAGCTTAGCAAGGTCTGGTCGCCTTGATGGTGCTCTTAAGCTTTTTCAAGAAATGAAGGAGAGGAAGTTTCGTCCAAGCTTTCCTATATTTGCGTCACTTGTTGATTTGATGGGGAAAGCTGGGAGGCTGGATATGTCAATGAAGATGTATATGGAAATGCAGGGTTTTGGTTATAGGCCATCGGCAAGTATGTTTGTTTCGCTCATAGACTCTTATGTCAAGGCTGGGAAATTAGAAGCAGCTCTTGGGCTCTGGGATGATATGAAGAAAGCGGGTTTTAGGCCAAACTATGGACTTTACACATTAGTTGTTGAATCTCATGCGAAATCAGGGAAGCTTGAGCTTGCAATGTCTGTTTTTTCAGATATGGAGAAAGCAGGGTTCCTACCTACACCATCTACCTACTCTTGTCTATTGGAAATGCATGCTGCCTCTGGACAAGTAGATCCTGCCATGAAGCTGTACAATTCAATGACAAATGCAGGTTTAAGACCGACTCTCAGCACTTATACATCCCTTTTAACTCTGTTAGCTAGCAAGAAGCTGGTGGATGTAGCTGCCAAAATTTTGCTTGAGATGAAAACCATGGGATATCCCGCTGATGTTAGTGCTAGTGATGTTCTCATGGTCTACATCAAAGATGGTTCTGTTGATCTTGCTTTAAGGTGGCTTCGCTTCATGAGTTCATCTGGTATAAGGACAAACAATTTCATTATCAGGCAGCTTTTTGAGTCGTGCATGAAAAATGGATTGTACGATTCTGCCAAACCTCTACTGGAAACATATGTGAACTCAGCTGCRAAAGTTGACCTCGTACTGTACACATCAATTCTAGCTCATCTTGTCAGATGTCAGGATGAGCAGAACGAGAAGCATTTGATGTCCATTCTTAGTGCTACAAAACATAAGGCACATGCTTTCATGTGCGGTCTGTTCACTGGGCCAGAACAAAGAAAACAGCCAGTTTTATCCTTTGTTCGGGATTCTTTCAAGATTTGATATGATAGAAAAGGGCTGCAGGATTTTGTCAATGTCCTTCTCAATTATTTTTCTGCTGGGACAGATCAACCGGCACGTTTGTCTGGAAGGTTCTTATGAAATAAACCTTTTTTCGCAAAGCAGAATTATCTTTATCAACATATTGCTTGGTCTTGACGTCAGAAACTTATCATTTGTGCTCCTTATTGTAACTGTAACCCTTCAATACGGTTCAGAAAACGTATGCTCTATTATGGTGTTGTGCTAGAAGAATCAACTTGTTACTGACAACTCTGAGATGTAGTGGCCCAAATGCGAGCTCAGTTATTCTCCATTAGGTTAGTAATTTGTTTTGAGACTCCAGGGATTTGTTCTGGACTATGGTTTAAAGAACTAATTTTCAAAAGTCTAATTAAACGAACATCCGCAGCAACATCTCATGACACAGTATTATACTATTCCCCAGTCTGCACCTGAAATGAATCTTTATCCTCCAAGCTCTCTTTCTGGGAAAACATCTTGACTTGTACTATTATGTTATGGAATTAAGTTGTTTAATTTTGTTTTTCTCAGTATATGAAGAATAGTCACGCGATAAATAATATTGTATGGTTCAAGTTCTTTGTACTTTGTATACAAATCTGTCAATTGGTAGTAAGCCAGAACTTCTGTAGTAATTCCCATTCTTGTAAATTCTTTGTTTTATGTTGAGATTATGTATCAACTCTTCTGTGGGCAGATACAAGTATATTTCAGAGCATAATTAGAAGACATTCTACCCTTGTTTGAGATTTTACTAGCTGGCAAAATATTGTTGTCGTCCAGAACAAGTATCTTCCTTTTCTGTATCATATGTAACGATTCACCACTTGGTATCTCATCCTCCATGGAAAAAGTGAAAGGATATTTAAAATGGAAGAAATATACATTGGTTGTCTTGTGGAATTGTTGAAGGCTAGGAATGCAGTAATACACATCTCCTTAAATCCACAAAAAAGTCTCACTTAATGTGATTCTTCATTAGTTCATTCTGTTACTTTACATTTTATTGCAAATTCTCAACAATAGGCTGAGACATTGTGTAACCAGCAATTATTCAATTTGCACATAGTTCCTTTTTTCAAGTGTTGCTGCAAACTGTATCTGATTGTGCAGTCTGGCATTGTATAAGAAGTTTTTAATTCTTTGGCCATCTTTGCTTCTAGCTGTTGCATCAGTGCCACCATCTGGCTCGAGCAACAGTAGATGATCATGTACATATCCAATTGGTCTCTCAAATAAAGCTTGGCACAATAGATATTGTGTTGTCTGGATGTCACATTGCTTAGGGAATTTAGTCATGGTTTGTCTTGCTCTCAATTCCAAGAAAGTCACTTGTCTTTCTGGTACACCGTACACGTCATATCATGATTATCATCAATTGTGATTGACCACCTAAAAAGTGGCTGTTATGTTTTCTGCTGTATACTTAAATTCCTTCAGGGATTAGTGTTGTAATTGTCTGTTACATTGTAGTGTTGTACCATTGCTTCTCTAATATGTCCTCTAACATTTCTGTTGTTTGAAGCTGAATCTGCTATGTCATTGATGGACTATTGGGCTTCTAGTCAGTGTCTGAACTTCTGGAATTCGAACAGATATTTATGCTGACATGAATTGATTTTAAAAGGAAAGCAGGATGGTAAAATGGACCTTTTCCTTCCTCTCATCTTATGAAAGTTTCAGTCAGAATTTATAAAATGAATTATATATTTTTTTAGTTCAGATTTTTTATTGGATTTTTATGCTGACTTGATTACGGTTGATTAGGAAAACAGAATGGTAAAAACACTAAAAAGGACCCTTTTCTTTGTATTTTGATGGAAGTTAAATTTTAGAATTACTTCCTCCGTTTTTTTAGTTGCCTCAGTTTGACTTTTGCACTATTCACAGGAGGCACTTTGACCAAGTTTTGTGCTTTACACGTAATGAAAAATATAGTCAAATGGGATCTCGTTAGATTCGTCTCGTTAAATAATATATTAATATCTAGTTTTTTATAATTTTCATTAATCATAATTATAGTTATTAACGGTCAAAGTTGTGTCTCGGCAAGTGTGTTTTGTTGACTGGGGCATCTAAAAAAACGGAGGAAGTATTTTAAAAATGAACAAATATTTGCATTCATCTCTTTTAATCATAGTTCTTATATGGTTCCTCCCTNTTTTTTATAATTTTCATTAATCATAATTATAGTTATTAACGGTCAAAGTTGTGTCTCGGCAAGTGTGTTTTGTTGACTGGGGCATCTAAAAAAACGGAGGAAGTATTTTAAAAATGAACAAATATTTGCATTCATCTCTTTTAATCATAGTTCTTATATGGTTCCTCCCTGCCATAAAAAGAATCACACTCGAATTTGTCATATATGTTAAGATACTTGGCTATAATCAATGTAAAATTTTGTGGTGCTTAGAAAGAGAGGAAAAGGTAAAGGCTGCTATGATGGAACTCTTGGAAGAGAAAAAGGTTGTTGTGACCGACAAAGGAAACATTTACTCTAATATGTGAACATATTTTGGGCTGGAAGGACTAATGCAAACACTGCCTAATCGACTGAGAAACATGTATCATATACTTATGACTTATCTATTGATGGAAGAAATTTAGTCCTCATGGAGTCATGGGGGTAGACTACATGCATGCAATAAATGATCCATGTATGTTTACTGTATTATAGCAGTCACTAACAAGATTTTCTGTTTGATAGACCTGCACATGCAGCAACCAGTGGTACTTCTTTGTATAGCAGAAATCAGAGACAATGTCAAGGTATGAAGAAGCTGTTTCTGATGTTGCTAAAATTGTGCAATCAGCATCTGATGTATGTTATTTATTTGAAAAATGCCAACCATGCGATATATATGACCCTTCCTGTGTATATGGTGGAGAGAAAGACATGTCCATTTTTGTGAACTTTGCAAGCTAGGTGAGTTCACTGAGTTGTCATTTATTTGTCGTCGGATGTTTAAATTTCATGTTATTCTTGGTTATCATCATGCTTGATTTACTATTTGTTCCTAAATATTAGTGAATTAAATCTGAAGTACAAGATAATAGTTGGAAAGCATGAAGCATTATTGTCGAAAAAAGGATGAGTTGTATTATTTACTTTTATAGTGTGTAAATATAATTGATTAATTTGAATTACCAGAATTAGCAGCCCGATTTGAAGCTAGAGAATCAGAATAAGTGCAATGCTGAAAATAATATACTCTTAAGCAAATGATTACCAGGCGATTAGCTACACCAACTTTTGTCAGAATAGTTTTTATTGAATTACCCTTCACTTATACACTAGAAATATTAGGTTGGTTACTTGGTTCATCTTTGTCTTTTTGAGTAAAATTTTAAATGGATAATGATTTATTGCCCGTAGAATTTCATGTTTGTTAGTGAATAATAGTCTAATAGATATTAGGTAGTGAAGTAATCATTTCTCTTGATCTCCAAAGTATATGTTAGAAATACAGTTGTACCAGGAAATGGAGGGCTTTCTGTTTTAAGTTGATTGGTGTTTGCTGTAAATGCAAAGATGAATATTTAGAGAAGTTGTACATGTGTGATGTGTCCATCTAGAAGAGGTGGATAGCTGTTACAAATTGTCATTATTAGAAGTATTTCCGCCCATCTTGACATGATGTACATGTCATTGCCTAGGCCTTTCTGACACCATATTAAATATTGGCTTATAGGTCTTCTGCTTTTAATTTCTTTTCCAGTGTTGCTTGTCATCAGGAGAATAGTCCTGATCTTCTAGAAAATTCTTGCAGGTGATATTCCCAATTCATTCTTTGGTTGGAGTTACAGATGGTGGTCGCAGAAGTCATCAGGACTGTAGGGGATAAAGACTTGGTTAGGGATGCAAGTGGGGCGGGTCAATAGGAGACCCGCCCATCCCACCCAATTCTCGGTTTGGTGGGTGGTTGGGCGGATGAGGATTAAATTGTACCCACCATGGCATGGGGATGGGATGGTTTCTAGGCTATACCCGCCTCATCCTGCCCGCCCCATCCTGCGTGTATAATATAAGAGTTAATAGATTTATATTTAAGCAATTCAAAACTTTTTTATAATCAATCAATATTTTCAAAAATCTAACAGTTATAACAATCTTTTAAATGTTGTTTCTTTATATAAATTTTTGTGCAAGTAATTAAATTTTAACTAGTGCTAAATAGTTTTAGGTGGTTTAGAAGGCGGGGATCAGGTGGGTTGAGGCAGGGATTTAGGAGAATGGATACCCAAGTGGTGGTGGGGCGGGGATGGTTTTTTAATGTTACCTAGTGGGGCGGGGATGGGGATGAAAATTGAGGTGCGGATGGGAAAGGCGAACCGCCCCGCCAATTGCATCCCTATTGGCTTTCATATTTGGGATAAAGTGAAGTATTGGCAAACATATCGTGAGAGGTTTAATTTGGTAAATTGAACAGACGGGAAAGAGGATTGAAGTTTAAGAGGGAGATGGAGCTATAGAGATGAACATATTGGTGGGAAATAGTCGAATATTCAAAGGAATTGGGATTAACGCTTTGTTGGAATGGTAAAGAAGGTAGAGAAAAGGAAAGGGAGGGAATTCTCATGTTTGAGTAAAAGGTTGGGGGGAGGGAGATGGAGCTATAAGAGAACATGCATTGTAGTTGATAACCGGATTGGTGAGGATTCAAATGATCTGTATGTGTAAGCTCTGGGGCCACAGCAACATTCTTCAACATCCTTGTTACATGGGATCTTCAGAGGATCTAAGTTTCTTCAGATTTATTACAGAGACGACTGTATTGTTATCTGGTAATTGTTGCTGCCAGGAAACAAAGACTGTTATATGCCAGGGTCTATCCTCCTCGTWTGGTAAGGTTGYATGTGAGGTTGTCTRTTACAGTGTTGCAGACACATGCARGAACTTGTTTCCTTTGTCAGTCGTTTCACTTGATTTTTCTAAATTGTGGTGAGTAGCTTKACACCTTGATTGAAGTCTAGATGTCTCCCTTACTGGTGCTGCTTAACTGCAGTCAATGCGTTTTTATTATGAAGCTTTTYATAATAATTCAGTTTCRTCCTWTGATTGGCTGCTTAACRGTGGAGTTTGAGATGCTAGTTTTATAGCTGCTACTATGCATGTGTCATTTCAGAAAAAGTGTGTGTTGTCGAGGTTTGGAAGCCGCTGATACCTGTTTGGCTGTTCCAWACATATCTAGTTGATGATCCCTCCAAACAAAGGCTTGATTGGCTGCACATTTTATAACAGCTTGAATTCCACAGTTCCTGTTGATGGTATGATCAGCCATTAGAGCTTTAACTTCTGAATAAAAACCTGCTTCTGTTATCTTGGATGACACGAGCTTCTACTTGGAGAAAAAAATCTTGCTAGATGGGCTTGATTTTTTGGGCATCTGTTTGAGCTCAGGTAATAAATTAGTATCTATGGGCTTGTAGGTTAGTACTTAGTAATTGATCACCAGAAGTTAGTTTGGATATGTTTGGCTTATCTTTAGACATTATTGACTTATTTTTTACGTCTTTGTTGTTGGTTACAAGGCTTCTACATTCTTTAAAGCTGCTGTAGGACGATACTGATGGGAGTTAGCATTATAAGCTCATGCATAATCTACAATTTGTCCAATATAGAGAATTAATCAGTTTTGTTTGATGATTTGTGCTTATTGTAGAAGGCTTCCCAGTTCTTACCAATAACCGAATCTTACTGAATTGCTGGTCAGTTGGATATTAGGGAACCTAAGACCCAGTAAATGTAAGTCTGTATTACAAAGTATTTACTGTGTTCTTGGCATGCTGTATGTATGTTCATACTGTTTTGAATTGTTTTACCAATCTGAGCTTAATTATTGCATCCACCATTTACCGTGGAGTGCTGCTCCAAAGTGGAAGCCTATGTTCTCCCTTCTGACAGTAACATTATACTCTATAACTTTTTGTTAGGGAACGCTACCTGGTGGCAATCTTAAGCCTTSGAATATTCTGGATWAAGCTTAGACAGGCTCCAATTGGAGATGCTTAGCCTAGCTAAAACCTAAAACCTGACTCCTTACCAGCTGATCCCGGCTTTTTTAGGTAATAACAAATAACAGTACTGAATGATATTATGTAAATAAGAGAAGGGGGGCAATAAAGTGACGATACAGAAAAATGAAAAGTCACACTTTCAATATCTCGGGATTGGAGACTGCATTACATGACATTGGCATAAGATGCAAGTGATTTCATTTGCACGATTCATTCTCAGTTACCAAATAGGCATTTCAACTTTTCCTCTCCAAATAATGTTATTCCACCGAATGGCATTCAAACAGTATTATACTTAGACTTGGTATCTCCTAATTAAAGCTATGTGTTTATTTATTGCGTTAGTATCACTTTAGACTTGGTATATCTCCTAATTAAAGCTATTGTTTATTATTGCGCTTTAGTATTCACTCAGAATTGGTAATCTCCTAATTAAAGCTATTGTTTATTATTGCGTTAGTAATTCACTTGTGCTATGCTTATGAAATTTGTTAAAAGTATAGATTCACTACTCTGTCTGCCCTGCACTCCTTTCCTTTACCATTCCCGTGATGTGCAATTGTGCATCTAAGAACAGTTTCATCAATAACATCTGAGTCCCTGTTTGGTCTTACTGAAAGCTATATATGTTTCGTTGCGCGTATCAATCATTAAATTACTAAGTATATGTTTGCTTCAGCAAAAACTCGTATAAAGTGTAGATTCACCCTTGGTTCCCTTCGACTTAAATTCCTATTTTTTGTCATCCAAACAGCTATTCGGAAGCGTTCCGTAGAAACACGAAACTGTTGAACTGTACTCATTTGACTCCAGATTCGGGAATATGGTATACATACAGTGCAGTTTCTTTTCACAACAGAAGGGTTGTGGTCAAAGCAGCATGTTTATTGACGGTGGAAGATAGTTGAAGAAAAATAATTGACTGGATTCTTCAAGACTGAAGCCAAATGAACCAATATTAATTGCAAAGGTGAGAATCTCATCTCATCTCATCTTGTTTCAATTTCAATTCTGATAAAAGCTAGAGCTGTTTGGGTTCGAGAAAATACCATATTATTTAAAAGTGCCTAAACAACTAGAAAGGGTAAATTAATTAGTGCTGTTGCTACAAATTAAGATAATAGCTTACTTTTTTTGCTTAATTATTTGTCATTAGGTGTGTTCTTCTCAAGAATATGCTTTTATGTTTTTCTTATTAAATTTTTGGGGGCAACAACCTTCCCAATTCTGAAGGTTATGAATATATTGTCTGAATTTGAGATTAGTTAAGGATATTTTTGCACTATGCTGGTATTATCTTTTTTTTTTTCTTTTTTTATGTGGGTTAATGCTGGATGACCACAAGCAATGATGCCAAGAGTAGTTTGGGGTTTCGAGCAATTGGAGAATATAAGTGTAAGCAGATTATCATCACGGTATATTGATTGAATGAGGGACTTTTTGTAACACTTAGGATGAGGTGCTTTTTCTACATGGTTCCTTTTGATCTCACAATTTGTTAAATGTTTTCACTTTGATCGGTAATATAAAATTAAAGAATTGTAGTTGGTTGTGTAGTGTAAATTGTTCCTACCAGCTACTTTTGTAGACCTATATATGTTCGTTTCCTAGGGCCGTAAAGAAAAGCACTGTTCATGTAAGCGGATGATTTCAGATGGATCATGGAGTAATATGTGTTCTGAAGTATTAGCGTGTCGACTCACTTGTTGTTCAAACGGTTGAATAGTTCTAAGGACGGCTAACCAAAGCTTTTGAAGTTTTGGCTAAGCCTCGATTGGGTCAAGATCATTCGTCTATGTTCGATGTGAATGTTGATTTGGCTACATCCAAGCTCTTTGTTCATCACTTCAGAGTTTGGCAGCATAGTTTTCCACAACTTTATATCATTTTCACAACTATATCACACATAGAAATTGACTTTCATGTTGTGTCTCCAATTCAAATCAAATTAAGTGAGGATAAAAAGCATAATAGTAGACATAGGAACTAGAAACTCTGATAATTTTAGTGGTTTTTGAAATCAACTTATGGATGCAAAAGCAAATATATAATTGACGAGACATAGATCAAAATAAAAGGCACATTATCTATTGTTTCAAAAAGTTGCTTGAAACTTATCTACTTTAGTAATTAGTTGGTTTATCACTAACTAAAATTAGTGATTTAGTTTGTAATTGTAAACTTGTGGGGTACACTAGTTCTCTTGCCCTGAGTGAAGCTAGGAAATWGGATTCCATGAAGAAGGGGCATCAGAAACTCGAGAGGATGAAATACATGGTTTATTTGGGTAGAAGGAACAATTTTCCGTGGTGGAAGGACGGGAGAAAAGGGGATTGATTAATTTTTTTTAAGTATCGTCTCTTTAAGATTGGAGGAAAAATTAAGCTCATCACTTAATAATGTACTCCCTCCGTATAAAAATATATATTAAAAAAAAAAACAATTGACATTTATGGATGTAACAAAATAAATGCAACAATTTCATTCTTACAAAATTTGATAACTTTTTTGTGTAAATTTACCAAAACTCCCATGCTTATAAAGATAAAAACATGATTAAGGTATATCTAATATTCATTAAAATAAAACTTTAAAATCATTAACACTAATTCTGTCACCCCTAATTTAATCAACACCACAACAATCACAACTTCACAACCATCGCTATTGCACCACCATCGTCTCATAGACAACTTCACATCCACCTCTAACACCACCTCATGCACGACGCGAACCACCAAAACAAGAACAACGTCGTGAACCACTACATGAGCAACGCGAACCACCAAAAAGGCGACGCAAACCACCATAACATGGTTTAGGGTTCGATTTTGGGGTTTGAATCTGGGTTTAGGGTTTGGTTTTAGGGTTTGGGGAGTTTGAAATATTGRTTTGGAGGTCAAAATATGCATTTTGAGGTGTGATTTTAGGTTTGGTGTTTAGTGTGGTGAGGTGCAC
>SNQN01008182.1:0-11012 GCA_008642245.1 Bassia scoparia | reverse complement strand
GCAGACTAAAAACCACCAAACTAAAATATATATATAAAAAAAACAATTGACATCTTATGGATGTTAAGCAAAATTAAACGCAATCAATTTCTTACCTTAAACAAAATTTGGTAACTCCCCCTTGTTCCTTTGAATAAGTTTACCAGTAACACTATTCATACGCTTCCCATGCTACGTTTTGTATCGTTCTATATGCTTTGTTTGTATATTTATGTAAAAATTATAACATTGAATTTTATACGATATTATCAACCCGAATCAACATAGACCCCACTCATGACCCATATATATTCTTCATACAGATGTAGTTACAAAGATTCTCTTCACTTGTAAAGGTAGGTCAAATAAACGCATATGGTTACGAACTTTAAGGAAACGGAGGGAAGTAACTATTTTTGTGTAAATTTATCTAAACCCATGCTTATAAAGAATAAAAACATAATATAGGTATATATCTTAAATATTCATACTAAAATAAAGGCAACAGAATTGCCAATTGCTCGATAGTTTTAGAATAACTTTTACTCTTTTTTTTAAAAAGGAAAAAACCAATGCCCACTTTTTACATTTCTTTTGCGTCACTATCTCTTAAAGAAAAGTCACTAAACACCGTTAACTCTCATGACCACTTCAATCACTGCTTACGAAGCCACCATCTCTATCTACTAACCAATCCAACCACCGATGGAAACCCACCAACATCCCGGTGCCTTTCGTTCGTCTTTCACCTTAAACAGCCACTAGCGACCCTCTCACGTCACTATCCACTTCTACGCTCCTCTCTCCTCACTCCTTTTCATCCTCAGTTGTGTGTGTGGTGTTGTGTGTGCTCTCACCCAAGGTATCCACTCCATTCCACTCATGCCACCATTGGGCAGACACCAAGCTATCCCAATATGTAATCCAACTTTAGTCCTTTACTGATCAACCATCATCATTGGGTTTCAAAAATCACGGACCACATAAGCTATAAGGGAGTTCGTATAATGCTTTGAGAGATGCGAGATATTGCCATTGAGGTATGATTTTAGGTTTGTGTTTATGTGGTGAAGGGCTGCACCTGGTCCGTTCGGGTCATTATGCGGGTGGTGTGGTTGCTGGTTTCTGGTTTCGATCATCCGAATCGTGCCTTACTTAGATTTGCTGGCGAATGTTCGCTGGTGTCATGCATTTTTGGTGTCTTTCGATCAAATTCAGTGTCGCATAAGGCCGCTGCAGACTGAGCGGTGGTTAGTTAGTGGTGCGAGTTACGGTTGCGTTTGGTTGGTATGTGGTTGTTGTTCAGTTTGATGTGAGCGATCTAATGAGAGCCAGTAGCGTGGTTTGGTGTGTGTCAGAGTAGAGATGGTGCATTATATATTTACATTATTTTATTTTTTCTCTTTAAGAGTTAATTATCTGCATAAATTGTCATTATGAAAATTTCCTTTGGAGGATCGTGATGACCTGGATAGGGATGCAGAATTATTATTAATTAAATTATTTTATTTCTCATTTAATATCATATTATATCCATAGATATAGTAATAGTAGTGTTTGTTAAAATTCAACTTTAGTTTGGTTTAAGTCTGATTGAATTTTCGTTAGATATTTTTACAAGTACAGTCGTTTGTTCTAGATCATAGAATTACAGATTAGATATGTGGGTTAGATTAAAGTCTGATTTGGTTTTGTTTAGGTCTTTATTAGATTATTTAGGCAATAATAGTTAGATTATCTTTATGATTAGTTAGAATTCCTGGATAGTTAGATACAGCCACCGCGATCACTCTCACTCACTACTCCACTTGCTCGCTTCTCTCCCTCACTCCTTTCTATCCCTCAGTTGTGGTGGTGGTGGTGTTGTGTTGTGTCTCACCAATGGTATCCACGCCATTCACGCACCATGGCAGACACCAAGCTATCCCCAATTTCGATAATCACCACCATCAATTCATATGGGGTTTCAAAAAATCACCACCATCAAGCTTGTTGTCCCCAATTTCGAAAATGTCCACCACCAAGCTTGCTATTCRCTCCATTCGAAACCACCACAAAATCAAAACCCAATCCCCAATTTCAAAAATCACGTAATTAGAAACCACCACCGATTCAATTTAAGGTTTTCGTTTTCAATTTGGGGTTTTTTGATTTTAAAATTGCAAAGGGCATAACTACATGAATACAACTCCAAATTAAGCGATTATTGAGCCTATTTCATGTATTTTTTTGAGATCTACAACTTTCATAAAGGAACCATGTACAAAAAATGGGTGGAAGGCTGCGAAAAATTCCATTAAGGTTCTGCGGTGGTGTTGCCCTGTTCGGCGGTGGTTCTGTGGGCTGCTCCAGTGGAAAGCGGTGATCGGACGTAGGTGGCAGCAGTGACGGCAATGAGAGAGTGGTGGTTCGTGGTGGTTTGATTGCTTGGAATTAACGCCGTTAGTGGAAAATCGTTAAGAGGTAGTGGTTCACAAACACAACAAAAAATATGGGTAGTTGTTATAAAATAAAAAAAAAACAAAGTGGGTAGTTGTTTCTAAATTTCCACAAAATGTGGGTAGTTGTTGACAATTTTTCCTAAAATAAAACCTTAAAATCATTAACACTAATTTTTCCACCCATAATTTAATCAACACCACACCAGTCACAACTTCACAACCATCACTAGTTGTTGACAACACGAGCCATGCTAGACATTCACTGCCACTTAAACCACCACATGCACGACGCGAACTACAGAATAAGAAGACACGTGAACTCACTGATAAGAGCAACGCAATACCACAAAAAGAAGACGAAACCATCATAATGGGTTTATGGGTCGATTTTGGATTTGGGGCTGAGTATGAAATCTGGGTTGGGTTGTTTTAGGGTTTAGGGGTTCGAATTATGGGTTGTGGAGATCGAGATATTGCATTTGGGTTATATTTTAGTTTGGTGTTTAGTTGGTGTGAGGGCTGCACTGTCGTCGGCTGATTAGTGCGGTTGTGATTGCTGGTTTCTGGTTTCGATTCGATGAATCGGTGCCTCGAATATTTGGTGGTTCGACTTTCTGGTGTTATGCAATTTTTTGTGGTGGTTTCGACAACTTGGTGGATGCCACGGTGGAGCGGTGGTTAGTTGGTGGAGGTGGTTGCTTTGGTGAGTGTGTTGTTGCAGTTGATTAGAGCGATCTATCGAGCCAGTGTCGTGTTGGTGTAGGTGTCAGAGTAGAGATGGTGCATAATATTTCATTTATTTTTATTTTTTTCTTTAAGATAATTATCTGCATAAATGTCATATGAATTTCTCTGGAGTCGTGTGACCTGGATAGGGATGAGAATTATTATTATTAAATTATTTTATTTCTGATTAATTCATATTATATCCGATGAGATTATGATAATAGTTGTTTGTTAAATATTCACTTAGTGGTTGTTTTATAGAGTCGACTTAATTTAGTTAGATATTTGTTGACAAGTGTTTTGTTCTTAGAATGCATTAGGATTTTGTTAGATTAATCTGATATGTTTGTTAGGATAGTTATATTAGGATATAATTAGATATTTTTATTAGTTAGAATATCTGGATATGATTTAGTATCTTTCCTATTTATTTAGTCTATTGTTGTTAATATTCTCAGCGCGATTATGAATTATAATAAATTCCAGGTTCAGTTTTACGTTAAAAATTCTGTGTTTTAATTCAAGAATACTTCTGAGTATCGTAGTTGTCGGGAATTCGGTTGATTTAAACGTACTTAGATACGGTTGTGTCCTACCGGATAGGAGGGGTGTATGCAAGGTCGTGAGGAGTGTGATGTGCTCTTTGGGTGGAGTTAGTGTAGTGTTGTCTGTTTGGTTGTGGTATTGTATGTCTTTGTTGGTGGTTGTGATTTGTCCACGTTGAGGAATAAAGGAGTATGGGACAGAATTTAATTGAGTAGGGATAATGTTGTTGTGGGTCGTGGATTAGGCAGTTCAGGATGTGCACTCGCGGTGATTTTGCATCAGCGCGTACGTTGTGTGTTGTTGTGAGATTCGTGGTGGGTGTCATGTCAGTAGCTTGTAGGTTGGCTGTAGCTGTTGGCTTGTTCTGGTGGGTGTTACGCTAGTGGTTATTAGGTTGAGCTGGATGTCTGTGGTATATGGGTATGCTGCGGGGTTGGGATGATGGGATTTGATTTTGGGAGATGTATACATATGGTTATTGATATGGTGTAGATGTGTCTAGCGGGAGAGAGGAGATTCATGTTGCTGATGCGAGGAGAGGGAGTAGATATGTTGTTAGATGATGAATTGACGAGTGATGAGCTTTTTGCATGGTTGATGGCATGCGATTTGTGATGATATATATAACTATTAGTGTTCCTGTGTCGTTGTGAATTTAGGTGGAATAGAGTTAGCGAACAGACTTGTTTATTCGCTTTTTGGAGGGCAATATTGGTTTTTTGCAGGTTTAAAACATTGGTGAGTCATGTGTTTATGAGATGTTATTAAATTTGTTTAAAAAGTTTTTCTGTAGATGAGTTTTTACAGAAGTTCCAGAAAATTGTTTAGGTGTGTATGTGACTGAATGGTATGGAAATGTACTATTTGAGCTAAATTATTGTGGGTTATTACTTAATTAGTTTTCTGTTTTATTCAATGTATTCAGGGTAAAGGAGATGAAAACATGTTTAGGTTAAAGATGTGTCTTTAGAGATTTTTTTTTATCGTAAATTATACAGAGTAAGTAACGTTCAGCTAGCAGTATATGCATCTGTGGATGTAAATATAATAGTGAAGAGCCAGGTGCTCAAAAATGAATATGCTTAATGTGAGGTAGGTGGTAATGTAACTTGTTGAGTATTATCAAAGATGGTGCAAATGGAGATGATTAACGAATTGGGAGATTGCTGTAATTGTTCAGTTTAATTTGGTTGTATATTGCTGGTTAGTTGTAATTGGTTTTGAGGATTTGTGAGGTAAATTGTATTAGTTTGACATTGTTTCATAATGACATATTAAAATTGTGTGGTGAGGATTAGATTATGTATGATAATGGGTACATATAAATAAGTTACAGATGATTCTTGTGTAATTGATTTTTTGATTGTGATATTTAAGGTTTATTTAAATTGTCGTTGGACTTTATTTCTTTCGCTTGGACGGGCAGTTACAGTTTTTTTTCAGAGGAAGGAGGTAGGGTCGGTAATTTCAAGGACCACTGACGACTCGGCTTCCCGTTAATATTTATGGGTAGAAGCATAAACCAAACATCCAAACAATGCCAACATCCACAGGCTAACACTAGAAAACTCAACTTTGACGATTTAAAGTCTCAACATCGACTCAACCATGGAAATAACCAAAGTTAATTTCTTATAGGTTTGTTCTTTGTTGCATCTTAATTTCAATGTATATTCAATTCCTTTTAGGTCATGAGGAGCAGGTTAATTACAATTTTGATTTTCTTTTAGCATAAAAAAAACAATTTGTTTTTCTTTTGTTCACGTCAATTTCAAGTTGTAGATCAACTTCATGTTATTCTATGACAGTTTAATTGACGGAGTCGGTGTTAAGGAAGTATGGACAGATCAACATGGAAGGATAAGAACGACAATCACAAACCTAAAAGGAGACCCACAAAATAAAGTTGTATAAAAAAAGTAAAGAAAAAAAAAGGAATTGTTGTGGGCGAATTTTCAATGAAAATAAAATACCGTCTATGATAATCCAAAGATGGTTTAGGTTAATTAGAAAAACATCTATGTTAATTTTTGTAGATCACCGATGTGATCATCCCCGTTATCCAATCAACGTGATATTTCTATCATCGCGTCGGTGTCCCTAACATCTCTAGCCTTCACCAGCAAACTTCCTGAGGAAGGGGGTCCCACTTACCTTGACCAGCATTAGTTGACAATACCAAATTAAAGTAAGTACAATTCCAAAGTCCAAACTAAGAGCAATACATAAGCTGCTTACGAAAACTCCTTACATGTAAAAATATGTGCTAATTATAACTGGGAATCTGATGCTACAACATGCCAACATCAATATGGCTTGCAATAATTTCGGTGGTTGCTAAGTAGTACAAGTCTTAAATTTTAATACTTCCTCCATTTCTTAAAGAATATATCAATTTTTTATAGAAATTTTACCATAAATGTATCACTTTATTGTCTTTCTCTTTTCAGAATGAGAAACACAACTAAAATACTTTCTCCGTAACGATTTAATTGCAACTTTTGTCAATTTAAAAAATAACATATTAATTGCAACTTTCTAAAACTTTCTATTTTTAGATATAAAAAACATGTAAATTTTTAGTTTTACCCTTACTAATTTTCTTAATCAAATTAATAAACCTAATTTAAAAATCTATTAATTAACAAAATTAATTTATCACACTTCCTCCTAATTCTCTTCACCACCACGTTCATTACCTAAGGCCACCACCACCACAACCTCATACTAGCACTTCGCAGCAGCACCACCTCCTACCACCATCTCCTATCACCACTTCTCACACGCAGATCTGCCACCATCTCGCACCACCTCAGACCAAAATATTCACTCGCGCACCAATTAGCGACTCTTATTTACACCTCCTTTCGCAACCCAGATTGGATCATCATCTTCAACCTACCAGACGACTTCGCACACCTAGATCTTTCACCAACTTGCGTACCACCTCACTTCGCACCCACTCGCACTTCACTTCGCACCATGCACCATTTGGAACCAATTCGAACCTCAAACGCTAATGATAAAAGTTTCAATTGCATGTTCTGGTGCGATCTGGTTGCGCGATGGTTTTAATGAGCTGGTGGTGGTTCTGATAAGGTTGTGGTGGTTCTGATGAGAATGTGGTGGTTCTAATGAGGTTGTTGTGGTCATTCACTTATTATCATGCCTAATTATATCGTTACTTGCTGCAATCATTCACTAGAAAATTGTCGTAGGCGGTCCGAACCTCAGAAGTTGCAGTCAAATCGTGGTGAGAAGTACTATTTTTTCTCTTTTTATGTGGGACACAATGTAAAAATCTTGTTTTTTTCACACGGTACATATTAACACATATGTGTTTCAACAATACCATAAGCTTTAATGCTTCTCTCTTTTTATTGATCCTAACACGTTCACATACATGCAAAAATTTTGTCTTGTTTGAAAAACAAATGTGTTCTTTTAAGAAAAATGGGAAGTATATTTACTTTAGTATTGTTTAGACGAATTTCCCTTAGGTTGTTCGAAATTAGCAGTTGTTATATACTAGCTATTGTACGCAGCGCGTTGGATCACGGCCGAGATGGGTCCGGTCCTCTTCCCCGGGGTGAAATTAGTATGATGACTCGTAGTTTAACTAGATTGAGATTCTCATTTGCATATGTATGCTTGGGTTGGTTGTTTATACTCGAAAACGAGTAAAGGAAGTCCCACGCACTTCTTTCTGGGAAACTACGGATCCAATTTAAAGCTTGCCTATATTGCATAAAGCAAGGCGAAAGCTCTCGAATGCTTTCTAGTAGTGCACAAAGGCGGATTAGGGACAGGTAAGGGTGAAGTAGTGCACAACACCCCCTCCCCCGCGGCTCTAGTGCCTCTACTCGGTCATTGTGATCCCATTGCAAAAGAACAACAAATATATTTTGTTTTAACCCTAGCATGGCAATTACAGGCGGTTTGTTAATAGAAGAAATAGGTTGCATATAGGATAATGTTATGTTGCGACCAATGTGTTGTTTAGATCGTTCAAGTGCTAGAAAGATCCAATTTGTCCAAGATTAGTATTTTTAGCGTGATGAAACATGATTTCCGGTCTTGTTTAGATCATAATAATGGATGTATTTGCAAGCATGCAAGCATTTAACAGAATTAAAAGTGTGCCTAATGTGATTGAATTCACATCAAGTATTTGTTGATAAGATATACATGCCAATCCATAGGAAGTCGAATTCTAACAACGCATGTCTCGCTACTACCTTGCACACATGCTTTCGATTGGGAACGTATTCGAACCTTAAGAACTCGAAAGATTCCGAAAAATTTCTAGAAAAAATAAGTTAAAATTATTGAAAATAAACGCATTGTTTAATGGGTCGTTTATGTCAGTGTATGAAATTGTTTTTGGTCTTGAGGGGCCCACTTCTCTCAATTCATGCTTGTGTTTGCAAAGGTGTCTTATTATCGGTCGTCTTGGGCTAGGAACCAATGGTAGAGTATGTACTGTAATTATTTTTATTTTGATTTTGGTGTAAAAAGGCAAAATTAAATACCTAAGATATTATTATTAATAATAGGTTAATATTAATGCGACGAGATTAAATAGTTAAATATTATTTTTCAAGATTAAATAATTAAATAGTTGAGTTTATCCAAAGATTAATTTTAACTCAAATTTTAAATATTGGTCAGTTAACTCAGCTTCGTATAGTTATAATTGTTTTCATGTATGTACGAGTATTATTTATTCCGAAAAACCATAAAAAACGATATTTCATTGCAACTTATACAGAAAATTGTTGATGAGATGTACTAAGCGGGAAATGATACCCACAAAGTCGACGAATGCGTGGAAGGGAGGTTTGAGGTTTTGGGCAAAGATTACTTTATCTAGAGGATGAGTGTCATGTATGGTGTGGTAGCGAAGATGAGAGAGATAATAAAAGGGAAGAGTGCATTTGAATTTGTTTGTTGCTATTTTTTTTCTAATTTCTAGCAAGTATGGAGTAGCAACTATTGTTTAAAAAGATAAATTCATTCTCTTTTTTTATGCGTATTCTCGTCCTTAACGTTTGCTCAAGGAAAGTATGGCAATAATTAACCAGCTTCCTAGGTTCCACCTAAAGTCGTAGTTCTTTCTTGACCAAATTGTCGTGCGGACCACAAACCAATTAAGGTGTTTAATTCATCCACGTTCCACCTAAGCTAATTAAAATGATTTTTGAATGTTGAGCTTTTAACTCTCAAATATATTAAAGCCAGCAATTTTGAAACCAAAACACAGTTACATTTATAATTTGGAAAATTACGAAAACTTTGATATGATTAAATCGTGAAAATTCATCCTATTTATAATGCTAAATCCGAATTATATGTGAAATTTTCGGATATTCTAATTAATTTAAATTAAAAGTGAAAATAAATTTCCTAAACTTAATAATATTTATCTAGGAATTAATATTTCCCAAAAATAAAATAGATTCTTTCTAAAAAATATACCTAACATAAATAAAGTATCTACGAAATTGAAAAAACATATTCCAAATATACGTAACAAGCATCAAATATTATAATCGAACCAAATAATCTGTTGAGATTTCGCATTTTTTAGTGTCCAAGATATTTTTATCAAAATCGAAATCGCGTTGTGTAATCTGTCACTTTAAACTTATGTCTGCGGATTGGTTATGTGGGATGGGTTGAGCATATTGAGCAACGTGTGTCATATTATCTATGTGTTTTTTATGAACTTTTTAGAAGTCGAAGGATCAAAACGGCTTAAGATTGGGTGTGGCTAGCCACATATGAGAGTTTGTTAAAAATCTAAATTATCTATGATATTAAATGAAAGAAATTTTTTTCTCATATACCCTTGATGTTTAGTGTAACAAACTAACAACTCATATACCACCTAACTTTTAAAAATGTTTCATGTACCCCTGAGSTCAGAGATCATATCTCAAATACCCTTACTATGGATGATGCCGTTATTAATTTTTTATTTTTATTTTGTCTTGAATGAGTTTGTTTTCCTTTTCTTATTGAATTTTTTAGATTGATTTTTTCCCCTTGAACACCAAAAAATTATAAAAATTAACATCTATTAATACTGGTCCATTTTGTATCCGTCGTTGATTCACTTTTATGTTATATATTGTATAGTAAAGTATAATATTTCAATCTTAGGTATGAGATTGTATTCTCTCCCTATAATTCATTAAGTTTTCATTTATAGATGGTTTTCTTCATCAGTTTTATTCATGTGATCGACAATGTTCTACATGCATTATATTTTATTGCGGGGTAATTCCCATGTTTTTTAAAGGGTGTTATTTATTATTTTAGGAATGATTCTAATGATGTAGTTTTGAATTTATTTATTTTTTACCGAGAAATCTGTATTGGTTTGTTTGGTCCATCACAAATAGTAATGATATTATAAAATAATCAATAATGTTGAATAAAATTATTCACCGGGTCGGGTTATCACATAGGATTTTTACAAAATTCTAGTCATTCTTATTCTGTATATTGTACTGTATTCAGTTTATCTCTGGTTAGGTAAAGATTGTCTGATTTTTATTGTGTATGTAAACAATAATGTGGAGTGCGTGGTACAAAGTGGGTTGGTSTTGAGGTGAGGGCGGTGGTGTAGAGTTGGTGTTCTCGATTGTAAGGGTGGGCTAGGGTGCTGGGAAGTTTTTGGGATTTTATTTTTATTTTTCTTATTTTAAAGTAAACTCTAGTTAGCTGTATAGGATTAAATCTTATGAAAATCTAAAATTAGGGGAACAAATGGAACACTTGAAAAATCGTGGACACAAATTAGAAAACKCAAAAACTTRGAGGTATATCATAAAGAAGCTCAATCTATTATATTAGAAGAAGGAAAATGTTAAACATAGYGCGCCCTTAGGGCTATGAATAAGAATCTAAAAATAGTAATATTTGATAAAATCTAACATTTATTACATTGWTTTGAGTGTKATTTTGTCATAAATTCACAACTTTTTACCATTTTAGGAAAGTATATTTATGTCTTATACATAGCCCTAAGATCTACATATAACATTGTCCTTAAAGGAATCATACCAYGGGCAKAGCTATAGTGTGTTAAATTTAAAAATAATTGTACAYTTTTCTTATTATAAAATGGTTTTTGTAAAATTTTCTATTGATTTCTGAACAATTGACCTAATAATATTAATAAAATGAATTTTTGAACTSACTATATAKTAATTCTAGAYCCACCACTGAATCATATTCCCAATAACTATCTCAAGCCCTCAMCAAAATCACTCCCTCCAAAATAACCCCTTTCACAACACTTCCCTCCAAAAA
>SNQN01008181.1:10231-30298 GCA_008642245.1 Bassia scoparia | reverse complement strand
GTGACCTGTTTTACCCGACTTCTTAAAAATGATGATTTTGATCATTTTTGTGGTAGTGAGAATTGAAATCAAAGTGTTCAAACATATCAACAACTATAGTGCTTAGTCTTCCTAGTTACAAACCAAGTTAAAAAAAACAAACCAACAAAACTAATAATTAATCTTACAAACCATGTTTTTTCATTTTTTTTCATATCATAGAAGTGGCAGGTCATTTCATGTTGGACTTTTCAACCCGAAGTTAAGCCATTWAAATGCAGGTTAGGTTCAGGTCGACTTGTATAAACATTCAGGTTGAAAATCTCAACCCAAACCCACMAATTTCAAATTAGGTTCAGGTCATGTTAGGAGATCAAATTAGRTTTTGACGTCCCTAGTATATATATGGTAAATATACTGGAAATTGCCCGCACATGCCCTCCTTTCTTCCTACATTTCATTGTGTACTCTCTCTCTCTCTCCTCATCATTCACATCTAATACGGATGTCAAAAACACCATTGTTCTCAATATGATCACAGAAAACCCAATATTCCACTGCTCCGTCGAACTCGAAACACCCACCACAACCACAACAACAAGCTGCAGTACCTACTCAATGAGCGACACCGTCAGCGAACAACAACTACTCTTATTCCAATCACCCGAAAACTTCTCTCTTTTAAAACCACACCGTTCGTCGGACTCAACCTTCGAGGCTATCGTGTCGTCGACGGCAGCAAACAACAGGCCGCTCAAATTCAACGACTTCAAGCTTATTCGCCGCATCGGGGCCGGTGACATAAGCACTGTCTACTTGTGCCGTCTCCGGTCCGACGATGCGGCAGAATACGCAATGAAGGTGGTCGATCAGCAGGCTCTGGCTATCAAGAATAAAATTCAAAGGGCTGACGTTGAGAAGAAGATTTTGCAGCTGTTGGATCACCCCTTTTTACCTACTTTGTATTGTCACTTTAATGCGTCGCATTTCTCCTGCATTGTTATGGAGTACTGCTCTGGTGGTGACTTGCACTCTCTTCGTCATAGCTTGCCTTCTCAACGATTTTCTCTCTCCTCTGCAAGGTAACTTTTTTTAACATTTTTTTTTATTTGAATGGTTGTTGTAGTTTTGGATTAAATTATAGTTGGTCCAAATAAGTAGAATAATTTCTTGTTCGCTAATTAAAATAAATAAAGAAAAATAAATACAAAATTTATGGTCAGATAATTAATTTGGTCATTAAAACATTTTCATTATACTCCGTTCCTTGCTATTCGATCTGCGGATAATTATTCTAGTGTTTTTGGGTTTATAAAACGATTTGGTGTGGACTTAATTTTATTTAAGTGTGAGCACAACTCATATAACTCATAATTGCTTTGGAATCGAATATGTGAGTAGCTATGTGAGCATTGTGATCATATAACATAAATTTAGGCATATATTACTTTTTTTTTTAAAGAATAATAATAATTTCATTAATAAAAAATAGTAAAAAATATATTACTTTTATGCAGAGAAGATCATTTTTATTTATTTATTTATTTATTTATTTATTTTAAAAGAAGCCATTTTTATTTGGTTGTAAATTACATTACATTAGGGATTATTATCAGCATAGCCATTCAATGAATGTGCGACCTCAATCTTTTTTTGAAATAAATGCAAAAACAGTAAAATAGACCATATTTGACTTTTGTTCACACTTACATTAATTTCTGGAATTATACCATAAATAAGTTTATAAAAACACTTACCAAAAAAAAAACTGTAAAAATTTCACTACACAATTTCTATTTAGTGGGTAATCTATTTCCGTGGTAATCTATACTCGTGGTACATACGTAATGGCAACAAGTTCCCTAAATTTATCTTGCTAATGAACTACGACCATTAATAACTCAAGGAATGATAGCATAACCTAAGGATATGTATAAGATGTTCAAAATAGAAAGAAATTTTAAAGCTTACATTTATTACATACATTGATTATTGGTTTTGTTTTCTCACTAGTTACTCCCAATTGAATTCCTTACTAACTACTAGATAATAATTTTATAACACCTTAAAACTACTACTATCTTCCTTTTTGAGCATTTCTTTGAGTCAAAGTATAGAAACTTTGACCAATTTTCTTTGAACAAATTTATAATGTATAAATAGTCAAGTGTAGATTATTGTTTGATTCGTCTCTTATGTATTTTTATTAATATCAAATCTTTAATATTTTTTAACAATCAATTAAAGTTATTAAGGTCAACGTTGTTCTTGAAAACTGTCCGAATGGAATGGTGCAAGTAAAAAGAATCGTGAGGGAGTATAAAATTGTCTTTAACACATTACCGAGTAAATTTAACTAATTCATGTTTATTGTCAAAGTAATTTTAAATAGTTTGAATAAAAGAAAATGTATATTTAAAATACTTTCTGTAGTAAACATTGGGCATTAAAGTCTTCCCGTAAAAAAAATTGGGCATTAAGTCAAAATGTGACTATTATGTGGAGCGTTATTTAAGTGGAAGATGCCTAAGATAGCATTCCTAAATTTGCAAAAAATGTTTACTAATCCGTATCTTCTTGCAACTTTTCCACGGTTTTTTTTACTTGTATCATGTTTCCATACTTTTGGAATGATTTTTAAGAGTTGATTGAGTGAAATAAAAAGTTGAGTAAGTTGGGGAAAAAATTGAATATAGTTAGGTAAAAGAAGTAATTGGTGAATGAAATTTTATGGGAAATAGTAATTTTGGTGAATAGATTGGTAAAATAATAAAAGTTGACTTAGAAATGAGTAATTCTTAATGTTAGAGTAATAAAAGTAAGTAAAAGGTAAAAAATATTTTTAGATTGGTTTGAAACATCATTTGAAAACGACAAAGAAAAAAGTGAAACATCTAAAAAAAACGAGGGAGTAGAATGTTATAGTGTGTTTACTTACATGTCATAGTCCAACCGCCACACCCACAACCGCAACATCCATAACGAGCCACCAACAATCCAGCATGACGCGGCACTCCGCGAGCACATCTACGACTGCCCATGCATGCCACAACTATGAGCACAACAACGAGCACAATCATTGAGCCACAATCACCTAGGAACCCAACGAAATTAATCTGTGCGTGTTCTCGTTGGGTGTTAGTGTTCATGTGGTGGTGGTGGGTGTTGGTGTGAAGATCTAGTGGGCTCGTTGGTCGGGTGTTGGTGGTGTGATGTGGTTTGTTGGGTTGGTAGTTTGGTTGGTGGTTTCACTGGGTGATGGAGGTTTGAAAAGAAAATTTCTTGGTGTTTTTGTTGGTGCAGGTCATGTGCTCGATGTGTGTTGATGGGCGGTGATAATTATACTTCCTATGTTTAACCAAACGATACCTTAGAAATAAGTTATTCATCATCTCAAATTTTTAATATTCTATTCAGTATAAAGATAATAATTTTTATCGTTTATACGTATATTTACGTATTTTTTAAGCAAAAAAACACAAAAACCACAACACTGAATGGACCTGAAAATTGTTTAATTTTTCTGTATAAAGTCAAAATGCAGGCTTTATTTAATTTCTTGGGAAGTGAAATGACAGAGATATTTCGATTCAATAACTGTCTGATGATGAGATGACGATTGATTTTGTGTAATTTTTTTCGTTGGTGTAATTTGTTTGTAGTGAACGAAGAGTTTCAGATGTTCTTCATTGTTTATTCACTGGTCTGCTAGTTTGGAAATGTTCTGCATTTTCAAAAATTTCTTCAAATATTTTGCTTAAAATAAAACAATTTAAGATTTCCTGATCAAGATTTAGTCAGATTTGTAAATTGCTATTTAGCCGGGTTTTTCAACCCCACCTATAATTCCAACTATTTTTTTTGCATGCAATGCGTGCGGGTTTAAAAATGCAATAAGATGTAAAATGTTTCTTTTACATAAAAATCCTTTTGATATTGACGTGGTTTAAAAACATTTTGTTACTTCGTAACAAAGAAAATAAAAGTTTCATAGATAATTCGTAAAATGGAATTGAAAAATTAATTAAAAAAAATGGGCAAACAAAAGTTTGATTTCGTGTTACAAAGTGAGTTTATATAGAGTGAAATCGATAATTATTTACTCCCTCCGTTCCTTGAAGTTCCTACCATACACTATTTGAGTGTAAAATATAGAAACTAATATAATATGAAAAGTGGGTTAAATTAGATTTAGATGGAGGATAAACAAATAAATTTAAATTTTTTATTACACATGATGTATTGCAAGTGTATGATGGATCCACATGTTAGACACCAAATTAAAAAATAATAGAAAGTTCTAAAATAGAATAAAGTGTAGCGTGGATAGGAATTTTTAGCGAACGTCCAAATGAGGGAAGTGGTAGGAATTTCAAGGAACGAAGGGAGTAGGTAGGTTGATTAAAGTTATAATTGATTGATATGAATTTTTAGTGGATTAATGTTATACCAATTTTTACTTTTTATTTAAAATACTTTGTTATTAATTTAGGGAAGTTGATTAATCTAGGGAGGTTTTTTAAATTATAAATTGACACTTATGATTAATGACCTTAATTACATTCCATATGAATTGATTCTATGCACTCTAAATGAAAATTACTCAAATTTAAGCTAGATTAAAAATGGTAAATTGATTGATTATCTATCMTTTTTTTATTTTTAAAATTTGTGTTTTACATAAAAAGTTATATAGAGGGGTATTATTGTATTTTCACAGGGGGGACACTATAGCTCCCCCCTTGGCTTATATAATAGAGATAATAGAGATAATCGGCCCAAAATTTTAGGAAATTTTCCCAAAATGCCTTTTCCCATCTCTCACCTCCTCCAATCAGTACCACCCTTATTCACGTATCTCCATGTACCTCAACTCAAAAATCAACCACCATCGTGTCGGAGCAGCCACCACCCAAAAAAAGGATGCTTCGGCAACTGTTGGCTCGTCGTCGACGATGGTTAGTGTTAACTTTCTTTTTTTATGTATTGCGTCTGGAAATTCCTCACGTCCCATGGGACCTGCGGAATATCCAGACGCACGTCCCATGGGACGTCTGTAATTTCCGGACGCAYTACCAAAAAAAATTACGAGGTACCTGTCCAGTAGTATCTGGCAGTTACGACGGTGGTTCGGGTTCCGTTTTCGACTTAAGTCCTACGACTAAGGGATTTCGCAACTCCGTGGTGGTGCAAAAGTAAGAAAGAGAGGAGGAGGAAGGAGGAGGGGAGGAGGGAGAGGAGGGAGAGGCGGAGAGAGCAATGTGTGGGTGTTAATTTGAAGAGTACAAAGATAAATGGGAAGTTCATGGCACTAATTGGGCAAACTAAGAATCACGAGGGCTGTTTTTACGTTAATTCGCATTACTAGTTGAGCTAAGTGTTCGGTGGGGTTTGTTGGCAATATGGCTTTGTTTTAATGAGAGTTTAGATTTTGACTAAATTCAGAGTTTTTTGACTTCGCAAAAATATCTAACTCTTGTCTTGGTGAAGTTTATTAAAATTAAGTTTTGAGAATCAAAACTCTCATTTAAAAAGTTCATCAAGAAGACGCTTTTTTATTTATTAGAGTTTTGTATTTGTTAAATTTTTTGACAAACACACAACTTTATATAATTGGCTTTCCTTATCTAAACTCATTCACTCCTCGTAAACCAATGTCTATAAAGTCATTTACACAAATAACTTTAACGTCAGCTAAATGTTACAAACACAATATTATAATACAACAGTCAAATTACGCATCAAAACCCTAAAACAACAAATTAACCTAAAAAAAAACAAACTTAACCCTAACGACTGTTTGGCCAAAGCAGGTCTACTCATCATTCTCATGCAGTCATCTTTTTCCCATAGTTTTTTTCATTTCAATGTGTAAAGTTGGAAAGTACGCCACGTATCTTGGATGGTGTGTCACCTTGTCTCTTAATCAAGAGACAAGGGTTCGAATCCTAGCCTTGTGAATAAAAAGGTTACTTCGCAACCCTTTACCCTTAATGTAGCACACGGCGAGTGGGGATTAGTCATCTGCTGGTCAGTGTAGAAAAAAAAAAAAGTTGAATGTACATTTTTCGAATTGATTGTCTTTGGCTGAAGTTTTGTTTGTATCTATGTCGGTTCCTGTTCGCTGTCAAACTTTTTTAATACTCATATCAATTCATTTAAATAAGTAATTTAATACAGTTCATATAATATCAATAATGTAGTAAGTTTGTATAATAAATATATTTATTACTTATCCCCTCTTCGTAAATGTTCAATAGGACCATCATGGTATGGGTAATTAATTTTAAAGATTATAACATTAACTTGAAAAAACAAAAGAGTTTTAAGATGGCAAATATAAATAAAGAGATAGGAGGAGGGAGGCAAAGGGGGAACTACTACCCTCATTGAGGAGGTTATTACCCCCTTACATCTAGGTATATTACCCTCTTATTGAGTATATATTACCTCTATTTCTCCCATATATTTAGGCCACAAATAAAATAATGTATTCTCATTGATCACAATCTTACACGTTTCTTCTCATCATTTTTTTCAGTTTGACTTATTATTACCCCTTAATATAGTCCCCACCAGATGACCTAAGCATCAAATAACGTTAAGATATATTCAGATAAGTTCAATAGTTCAAATAATTCAAATAAATTCACATCAAGTACAATAATTGAACAAAACTACCCATTATACACTTAATGCTTTTATATGGTATCAATTTAAATTCTATAGAAACAATTGGGCAGAAGGAATAATATCGATATGTTGGAATTGGTTGCTTTATTTTTGCATGTCATTTTTTATATTCTAATTTAAATCAATGTCTCACTTTTTTCTCTCTGTTTCTTCATTATTACTTAAGACAAATTTGTTCAAAAGATGTGTCATACTCAAATTCGCCATGGATAAAAATGAGGAATATA
The DNA here is from genome assembly GCA_008642245.1 of Bassia scoparia. Classification (NCBI taxonomy): domain Eukaryota; kingdom Viridiplantae; phylum Streptophyta; class Magnoliopsida; order Caryophyllales; family Amaranthaceae; genus Bassia; species Bassia scoparia. Next base: position 23,399 of record SNQN01008181.1, on the reverse strand, counting down.
TCATTTAAAAAAAAATGTTTTACTTCTTTCGTATCAAAATATGCAATGATTTGACAAAAATAGAGAAAAAGTGTCTAATCGTTGCAATATTTTGATACGGAGGAAGTATAAAGCTCTTTAGACTATGACATGCAGAGTATGAACAATTCAAAGAAAGAATAAGACAATAAGATTTGAGGGGCACTCAATAACGAAGATCAATGATGGCTTAATATTAACAATCCTTCCTTATTATTACTATCTTCGTAGCGAAAAAATTTCTGCAAAAGATTAAGGGTTCTAAGATTTCAAAATAATCTAATGAATAATTAGTATATAATATAAAGTTGTGGTGCCTTTAAAAAATAGGGAAGAGCAGTAAAAAAAGAAAAAAAATTGTTGTCCCTTTCAAGATAAGTTTGTAGATTAAGTTAAAGGGAAAAACTATATGTAGCCCTAAGGGCACATATAAGCATTAAATATGTTACCTTAAAATGGAAAAATTATCAATATAGAATGAAATATTAACATTAATTGATGTAATAAATGATGATATAATTGATGTTTTTTTCATTTTTGGATTTTATATGTAGCCCTAAGGGCTACATATAGCTTAACCCAAGTTTAAATTAGAAAGTTAAAAAGGAGTAAATATGACATTTTTGTTATAAAAAAGTTATCAAAATAAAAAAGTTGTTCAATGAAAGTTTTTTTACCCTAAAAAATGAAACTGTTGAGAGTTTTTCTATAGAGGGAATATAAACAAAGTGAGATATCCTCCAAGGGAAGATGAACCTATCCATCAAAATTGGGTGAATAGACATGTGCATCGTGGCTTCATTTACACCCAAAATTTGCAGTAATTTTGTACAATGTTATTTATTGGACAATATTGTTCTTGTCCTAGAAAAGTTAAACTTAAGTATGCATTTATTGTTGCATTCATTTATTGAATGACAGTTGGTTGACGGCCGGCACGGATTCAGATCTACTTAACAATAAAATAAGCTACTTAATCACGCTTAGCTTGGGTTAGGTTTGGGTCTAAACTTAATGCCCAAAATATGCAATATGAAGCTGGTTTTTGGACTTTTTCAGCCCAGACGGACTTTCAAAATTAATAAAATGCATAAATTTGCCTGTTAAAGCTTGTGCCAAGTTAATTGGAATTCGGGGAGGATATGTCACTCCCAAAACTCGTATTTTTTCTGGCCGAGCTAACAGATCGGATTAGGGGTCCATTCTTTTCAACTTATTTTTTAGAAAAAAAAAAATAAGTTTAGATAAGTTCTGATCATAAAACATAAGTTCAGAAAAAAAATTCAACTCAGAAAAAAATAATTTGAATGAACAAATTTAATATTTTTCATTCTCACAAAACAACTTCAGTATAATTCAGATAAGTTCAATTCAAAAAATATAAGTTCAGATCAAGTCTAGTAAACAATTGTTGATTATTGTTAGTCGTACAAATTTAGGTAAATGCTTGGTATTTCTAAAGTTATAAATGTGAAGTGAAAAGAATATTTGTACTATTTAATACTCCTTGTGCTTTTTTCGATGTTTCATACTCATTTGTCATGGTGTTTCAGGATTTGATTAAGTTTGATAAATAAGTTGAGTAACACAACAAGAAAATAAGCTATTACCGACCGTCCAAAACAAATCAAAAAACGATCGGTAAAAACGCGGAAGCGGTCGGTAAACCTTTTACCGACCGCCAACGGTCGGTAAGTGACGGTCGATATCATTTTGGACGGTAAATAAAGCTTTACCGACCGTTTAACGGTCYGTAAAATGTTACCGACCATTTAACGGTTGGTAAAATGTTACCGACRGTTATTATCGACCGTCAATAAYAACAGACCGTAATCTACGACGGTTTAAAACGGACGCAAATTACCGACCGTCGGTAACGGTCGCAAATTACCGACCGCCAAACGGTCGGTAATATAGCAAATTTGCGACCGTTGGCGGTCGGAAACCGACTTTAAATATACATTATTTCCGAAATAAAAAAGCATTAAAGTATTACCGACCGTCATACGGTCGGTTTTTCGAAGCAGTTGACTCTTACCGACCGTTAAGCGGTCGGTAAAGTTGAAGTTAAATTTAAAAAAAAAATTGGAACCAATAGTGCTTTGGCTCCAATTCAAGAAAATATGTGAAAATCCCATAACATTACAGCAATGAACAAATTGTATTAAAATAAAATTTACTCAATTGTTGTGAAATCAAACATTACAATAAATCCTTAAACAATAAATATGATACAACTAAAACTAATAAATCAAATAAAAAAATGTTAAAGTTTTACAACTTCAATATTCAAGAACTCCAATCTTCAACTCCAATAATCAACTTCAATTCCATCAACCAAAATCTGCAAAAAAAATAATGAAAAACAATTAGATTACAAAAAAAAAGAATGGACCAAAAAACCAAAAAAATGAAATGAAAATAAAAATTCAGATCTAAAAAAAACCAGAAAACAGAAAATTGAAAATTCGAAAAAAATATAATAAAAATATCAGAAACAAGATTTTAAAAAGCGAAAAACCTAATTTAATAAAGATAATTTTAAAAAAATTTAACTCATGACTATGCGCAATAAACGAATATCAAAGAAAAAAACGAAAAAAATTCAAAAAATCAGAAAACAACCTAGATCTAACGACTATCAAAGAAAAAAAAGCAAAATAAAACAGCGAAAAAAGAGGAAGAAGAAGTCGAACTGTCAAAGCCAAATAACCAGAGCTAAAACTTAATTTCGAACAAAAAAAATAAATATCGAAAATTAATTTTAAAGAAAATCGAAAATTAATTTTCCAAAAATTCAAAACTGAAAAACGAATGTTTTAAAAATTAGGAATTTGAATATCGAAAAATAATTTGACACATGAAAAAACAATCTGAATTTTTATGAGAAAATTAGAAAATTAATTAATTAACAGCGCTAAAAATGAAACTTACTGAATTTAAAAAAGTCAGAAAAAAAAATGAGAAAAATCATCTCGACACAAAATTGAAACCCATAATTTTTAAAAAAAAAAGAAAATCTAACAACAATGAAAACCTAGATCTAAAAAAATAAAGAGGCGGCTTACCATTTTTAGTTGGCAGGGGGTGGTGGTCGCGGTTTGCTCGCCAAGGTGCGTCGTGGTTGGCGGGGGGAGGGAGGTTGGGTCAGCGAGCCCGAGTAGTGGGGGGGGAGTGGGCTGTGTGTGGTGTGTTTTGAATGAGGGAATTCAGAGAAGAGAAGAAGGAGAAAAAAAAAAGAAGAGAGAAATGATGGATTTGAAAATGAACGAGAAATTAGGAGAGAAGAGAAGAAGGAGAAAATAAAGGAGGTGAGTGGATGGTTGAAAATTGAAATGTGTGTAGAATTATGACACTTGAAGTGAATAAACACGAAAGGAGTTGTTTATTTGTGGCATGGTGCGGGCCCAACGAGTGGCCACGACCCATGTGGTCGACCAAAAAAGATATTAATTAACAACATTATCGACCGTACAGACGTCGGTAAACACACGTTGACGTCGGTAATGTTTATTCTAAAGTCAATAAAATTTTTGACCCACAATACAACTGTACAACGGTCGGTAAAATTGGAATACGGACGGTAATTTCCGTCCAAATTAAAAACGGTCGGTAATCTAACAAAACGGTCGTAAATTGCATCCAACCAAAAACGGTCGTAATATACATTTTCCGACCGTTTGTTTGACGGTCGGTAAATCATCGTTAATACGCGGATTCTTGTTGTGTAAGTTAGATAAAATCGTTGAGTAAAAGAAAATGTATGTGTAAAAATTTGGGATTTTTTTTGGTAAATAGATTGTAAATTAAGTAATGGAGTTGAATTGAAAATGAGTAATTCATTAATATTAGAGTAAATAAAATAGGTTAAAAGTAAAAAAAATAGTTTAAAATTGGTTTAGAACAATTTATACTATATATATATATATATATATATATATATATATATATATATATATATATATATAATTATTGTATTATCCTGAGACATCAACTATCAGTTTAAGCTTTTGGTTGAGAATGGTTTTGGTTAACATGGTATCAGAGCTAGCGTGACACAGAGGTCACGGATTCGAATCTCACCTCCCCTGCCTTCTAAGTGGAATTAGGCTAGTTCACCGCCAAGTATGGGTAGGCTGTGGTGCGTCCACATTTCCAAACCATAGGGCTTTCAAGTGAGGGGGATGTTCGAGTATATATTATATTAATGGGTCTCAACCATCAGCTTAAACTTTTGAAACGAGACCACAATTAAAATATCAAATTTTTCTCCCTTTATTTGGGGATGACAATTAAAAAACTCATTTTTTTACCGCTTACTTTATTAAAATATTTATCAATATAAATACTTTAATCCTTTTATCTCTATTTTTCTGTTCGCCCACTACACACCTTATCACTCTACCAATTTTGTTTCGATTTTTCGAAAAATACCAAAGTGATGCAATTGTTAAGGGAGGAAGGAACATTGCTATGTTTACCCGATGGGTAATTACCCACTACTAATAAAAAAAATTAAACACACAAGTTGGAATTCACTATTTTTATAATCACACCCTTTATTATAGATAGTGGGTATTTTATCCTGTGATAAATGAAGTATTTTACAATAATTTTCATTATGTTAATCAATTTTTTATTTTCATGTACAGTTCAGGTTTTATGCAGCAGAAGTACTGGTTGCAATGGAGTATCTCCACATGTTAGGTATCATCTATAGAGACTTAAAACCCGAGAACGTTTTAGTTAGATCAGACGGTCATATCATGCTCTCGGATTTTGATCTCTCTTTGTGCTCCGATTCAATCCCAGCCGTCCATTCTCCCAATTTCTCTTCTCCAAGTCATCTAATGGCTTACGCACAAACTCCTGCTTTACCGTCCTCTCCAGCTAAACACAATTKTTATAGCCACAACAATACTAACACTCAATTATTTTCATGCATCCCATACAACAGGCTATTCCGGTCAAAAAAGATCCAAACTCTAACAAATAACCGGCTATTTGTCGCCGAGCCGGTTACAGCTAGGTCATGTTCATTCGTCGGGACCCATGAGTACATTTCTCCCGAGGTTGCTTCTGGTAACTCTCACGGTAACGCAGTTGATTGGTGGGCATTTGGAATATTTATTTATGAGATGATTTATGGACGTACACCTTTTGCTGGTACGTCTAATAGCGTTACACTACGTAACATACTTAAAATGCCCTTGACTTTTCCTACTCACGTGCCTTCTTCCAAGTTAGAGACTCACGCCAGGAATTTGATATCCCAATTGCTTAACAAAGACCCCGCCATCCGACTTGGGTCGAGCCGTGGCGCAGCCGATGTTAAGACGCATCCATTTTTTAAGGACTTAAATTTGGCGCTTATACGGTCCGTGACACCACCTAAGGTTACTGTGGCATTGAGACAAGAATGCACCGGTGGTGTTGTGCCAGTGAAGGAAATTCAGAAGGAATACTCTACATCATTTGATTACTTTTAACAAGGGCCTAGAATTGTACGAAGTATTTTTAGTTACTTCACTTTGATACCGTACATTCGTACAACTCAACATGATATATTGTTTAAACATGCGAAGGAAACCGTTACTTGTGTTTGATTACTTGTGGCGTAAACTCGTGTTTTCTAAAGTTTAGACAACAAAGCAGTCGAGAATGCACATCTCACGTCAAATTMAAGTTACTAAAATAGCCTCATCAGAAAGTCATAGTATTTCCCTTGTTCAGAAATCAACGATGTCTGATTGGCTTATGAAGAATGGGTGTTTTTCAGGGTTGAGATTATCTCCACGTGGCTGGTCGATCCCGCTATTGTAGAGGGATAACGACAGTCTGGTGGGGACAATTGTCTATTCGTATTTCCAACTGTCTATTTAAGAGAGGAGACAGAATTAGGGAAAAAAAATCTCTTTCTCATTTTCTTTTTATGATTAGTATTAATTAAATAGTAGGTTTTATTTTAGAGGCAATAAAATAGGTGTAGTGTTGTAAGACACTAGGACTGATTCAGAGGTTAGATGTTGATGTATACGTCATGTATAACGTGAGTACATTCTTAATTTTGTGGTAGGATAGGTTAAGGAAAATAATTACTTCCTCCTTTTTCTATTATTTGCAACTTTTCCTATTTTGAATTTTTTTCAAATATATGCAATAAATAAAAGTTTCTAAATTTGATAAGTTTTAAAATATAAAATTACAATACTACCCATAATTAAATTAAATCATTTCAACTAAAACTACACTTAACACTAAAAATCCACCCCCTCATCTAATCCTAATCTATTACTCCTTATCCATAACCACTCCTCATCTTATCTTTCCTCCATAACCCCTCATCCTCTCTCACCTCCAMAACAATCCACCCTACCAACACTTCTCTCCCTCTCCCTAAACCGCCACCACAATCACTAGTAATCCAACATTTCCATCTCTCCTCCCAAACCACCACTCTCGCCACCACCAACCGACAATTTCCTCTCCTACCAAACCACCACCGCCACCATCATCACATGACAATTCTCTCTTTAATTTCCTTCCAAACCACCACCTTCTTCAACAGCCCCTCACCAACACCCTAACCCCCCCTTACCATCCGCCCCCGCCCTCTTGTTTTTTCTCTCTTCAAAACACCATGACTCACAAGAATCATTGTGGCCGACGACTTTAATGGTAATTGTTGATTTTCTAGATGTAGCACTACATGTGCTGTCAAATTGTGGATTGGTCGATATTATTTTAATGAATGAGTTTGTTTGGTTGACGGTCAAAATGTAGTGTGTTGCGTTTTTGCGTTGACTGTTGTTTGTGGTAGATGTTTCATTAGTGTAGTCATATTTGTGTGGTGGGTGGAACGTGAGTGAGGTTAATGTTTGGTAGATGGTGTGGTGATGGGTCGATCTTTTTGCATGTCGTTGACGTGTTACGCTAAGACTAAGCCAAGCAAATACTGATTTAGAACCAGATTTAACCTCCACTAGTTCTACATTTTTTGCACGTTATGTGCGGAGTTAAAATTATGGAAAAAGCAATGACTCTTTTGCCTTCAAAATCAAATATTAAATATTATTTTTATTTGAGCATAAATTTTTGAATAAAGATATTATCTTTAATGTATTTTTTATCATGTTACTTAATTGATTTTTTCGAAAATTTGATTAATTTTTTTTGGAAAGAAATTTGTCGTATAAATTTTAAACAATGCACATATCTAATTGAAGATAAAATAAAACTTAATAATAGGAAGTTGTTACTTTTTTGTTATCTATAGTATTTTTTATGCTATTATCTATATTGTATTCTTTTAGCAGGTTACTTGGTCTCTATTTTTTAAAACTGATTGTCAGTCATTTATTTTTAAATTTTGTTTTTTTATTATTCTTTGGAAAAAATATGTCGATTGTTTCAAATGGTAATTTTTTTTGGAAATTCCCAATGGTACACACAATTTTTGCAAAAATTTCCAACGTAGACATGAGAGTTTAAAAAATGCCACATATAGACATGAGTTTAAGGTATATGTGTGAAACTCAACCAATCCATCCACACGACCACGCTCAAACTTTCTCCCCGATGGTGGGAGTGGGCAAGGGATGGACGATTGAGTGGTTGTGGTGGTAGAGAGATACAATTGAGTGTTTGGTGGTGTGACGATTTGTTGAAGTATTTTGGTGGGTGTGCGATTTGAGATAGTGGTAAATAAGTGATTGTCTCTAGGAGGGGTGTAGAGGGAGTGGTGTGGTTTGGGGGGCATAGAGGAGGTGGTTGTGGTTGAGAAGGCATTTGAGGGTGGTCGGATGGTTTTGATTGAGTTCACATATAAATATCTAAACTCATGTCTATATATGGGATTTTTAAAGTCCTCATATCTACCACTGGGATTTCGCAAAAGAATTCGTGAGTATCACTAGGAATTTCCCTTTTTTCAATTTTCTGTTTCAATTTTGTAAACAATATGCGATCTAATTGAAGATAAAAATTATGGAGAATTCCCACTTGTACTCATAAAAATTGACGAAATCCAGTGGTACTACACATGAATGTTTCAAAATCCCAACAAATAAGATGACTTCAAGGTCAAATTCCCAAAGTCATAATTTTAAGGTATATTCCTTTATTTAGGAAATAAAATATCAAATTTTCTTCTCTCCCTTAGCCACCCTTCTCTCTCCTCCATTTGCTCTCCTCCGTTCGAATTGAATGTGCAGTGGTTGTGGTGGTGCTTTCTTGTGGTGGGAATATTCCCGAACAAAGGAAGATACCCTAAAATTATTTACTTTTGGGAATTTAATTAACCTCAACTTATGTTTATATATGGGATTTTGAAACTCTAAGTATACTAGTGGATTTCATAACTTTTTGTGAGTATCTGTTACGGATTAAAAATATCCTATTGACTTTCGTTGACTAAGTGGAAAGAGTATAGACTAATGAAGTAAATAACATAGCGATAATCGAAGCATATAGGAGATTAACGATGTGGACATTTTTTGAGTAATTGTCATTTGGCGATATGACGAAAGCGATAAGGGGATTTTATGGAAGGAAGTGGGCCCACTCGGATAAAGAACAATAATGGACCGCCCATGAGATACAAGTGATAGCGAATTTAGAGGAAGCATGAGGATTCAAAATATGAAAAAGGCGGCAAGGAACCGTCAAAACAGAATAAATTCCACCCATGATCTTGACCTTGGAGGCCTATAATTAGACGTAGCCAAGATAAGTGAACAACAACAAACAAACACAACAACCAACAATCTATCTTCTTTTCGCGTTAGGCTACTCTTAGCCAAATTTGCTTAGTTAAGCAAGGATAGCATAGCGTAGCATAGTCTCCATCAGATGGATAAGGTATTGTGTCGTTTTATTCCAATGTGTTGAACATGAGGATAATCAACTCCTTGTAATACAATTGTAGTCTTGATACTTATCCCTTATATAATGGATGGTTTTCATTTCTATTCATGCTTTGTGTGGTTGTTACAATTCTGTCTTGTTCCACAACGAAGGTGTCATTTCCTTAGCATTCATCTTCTGATAACTCTACTATTTAGGAGTCATTTTCGTTAGCTAGGTTAAGTCTATATAATCAGTAACCAGAAGAGAGCACCCCTAACGAACTAAAAACAAAATTGGATGTTTGACGGTGTTGGTGAAGTGTCTCAAAATCACCTCAAATAGGTTTTTTGGCGACCATAATGGGAGAGAGTGTTACACGATTGACAATAACTTCTCAACCAGAGGCCCTAACGATCTACTAGATAGGTCAGGTAATCAAGAGGATGCATTGGTAATTCATCATGATCGAAAAGTCTTGAGAATCCAGTTGAAGATCTTGGTAATTTAGAAATTGTTTCGCAACAACAATATGTTGAAGACCTGATTCTCCTAAGCAAACTGAGTCTCAACACTCAATGACTGTACGGTTTGCACCTAAAACAGGAGGAAAGATAAGTCATCAGCTAAAGGTTTGCTCAATTCGATATATACACGCCAATACGTGGATACTGTTACAAGCCTTTTGGAAGATTTGATAGGAGAACCATAGGGAGCAGTTCAACAACCTCCACTGAGGTATGATACATGAAACTGCTAGGGATGGAACCGCCTAGTTGTAGAACTTTGCTCCACTCACAAGTAGGTGCTTACCAGACAAATGGATAGGGTTATGTTGAATTAGATATCAATGGTACGTTGAATGCTACTAACGTGGCGTTTCTAAGATGGTTGCGACTAAAAGGTAGTTACTTCGATTGGAGCCTTTAGTGGAGAAACATAATCAACTGAAATGAGTACAGTGGATGAGTTTGTAACTGCCAGAGGCTTAGGAATAACTGTCGAAAATCCCAAGGGAAAGAAACCACCGTTGGGTTATCCTGAATTGATGCAATCTATATGATGAACTAATGTCCTTCCGAGCCTTGTCTCAGACAGTATTAAGGAGTATCCTCTTCGAGATGCCAATGTAGGAACAGGAGCTAGAGGAAGAGAGGAAGCCCTAGGTCAGGCTATAAACCATGGTGTTCCTGAACCTTCCTTTTGTCCTTTGACTTCTAATTCAATTCCTTGACCTCGTCAATGGGAACTGTTCCACCCACGGGAGGGGTGAACGTTATGGAGCTGGAGGGGTATTCCCCACTGGGGCGATTTTCAAACTGCATTAATGGTCATGTGCCTCACTGCCTGCAACTTCGTATCCTACTGCTCTAAACCACCACAAACCGCTTACATTTCAAAAATTGGGACAAAGGAGAGCTGTGGAAGATAACATCGCTAGGTTTAAGAGAGCCAAGGTCTATGTCATCTTAACCTAGCCAGAGTCGGAATTTGTTTCTATATCTAGAAAGAGCTGTCTTTCCTTTTAGTAAGAATTTGAGGGTCAACGTTCCTTGATTTTATGGCTCTAGCATAGCGCTATGGTTGTATGTGAAAGATGTTTGGATGAAGAATCAAAAGTGCGAACGATAAATATTATGCCAACTATGCCAATTGCACAAAAGAGGGCAAGATTAGGATGATGACCAAGTAGATTGGCAATGGCGAATTATCCAGGGTCCACCATTCAAGTGATCCCCAATTAGTGAACAAAAAGTCTTCACAAAAGAAGGACTTCAAGTCTGATCAAACTTGAGAGTACCACATTGATGTTAAAAAATGTGACAAAATTCTATATTGGCTTCTAAAGTTCAAGAAGAATTAAACTAGTGGTAAGACATAAAGATAAAGATCCTAACAAAATAAAAAGGAAAAGTTTATTATAAATGGATTGATGCTTTTACGCATAAGACTAACGATAATGTAATTTTCCTGAATAGGAATACATGAGAAATCGATAAAGAAAAAGTTAATTTCCTAAGAAGAGTGCAAATGCTTGTGAAATTGCTTATGAGGTCTTATCAGAATTAGAACAATTGAGATGGATATGGTTGGTAATGATACTAAATGCTATTTCTCATATTGCATGCCAGAGCTCTCTAATGTAGCTATTGCTGTGAAATTATATGAATGTGTTGTTAATGAAGGACTTCTAATCGCTCCAAAATGCAAATAGCAAGACTATGTCACCTTAACATGTTGTCATGTGGCATTTCAGTGTTGCACATCAACTCATCAGTGTAACGGCTTTCAGGGGCTTCATCAACAAAAAGATGAAGTCAGATAGGTGAATATCTCAAAGCAGGGATACTAGCATTGGATCTTGCTAATTTTCAAACCCAGAGGCAAGAAAGTTGAGAATGATGAGGCACAACGGCAATGTTACTTCCCATGTTGGATCATTGATGGAGATGCCCTTAGAAGGCTAAGGCATATACGGAGGCTGTTCAAAGTTTCCCCTACAAGCAAATGCAATGTCAATGTGGTCATGTGGATGAGGAGGCCTTGCAAAGGGAATGCTTAAGGTCGTCTCGTGAGTGAGCCTCATTTGAAGGGTGAAAGCAACTAGAGAGAGAATTCAAAAAAGGGATATCCCTAAGGATAAGTCTATTTCCGGGTTGTGATCCGGACAAACAGGTCAAGGGAGACGTTTCGAGCAAGCCTCTTTTGGGTCTTTTCCAGACAGTGAAGTTGCAGGAAGGAACACCTCTACAACCCAGCTCAATTTACATGGGAGTTAGAGAGAGAAGTTAAGAATGAGATGTCTTAAGAACCCATGCTCAATGTAAGATAAGGAACAACAGTGGATGGACTTTGTGGAGAATTTGTTATCGGGCGTCATTGGAAGTAGAAGCTTGTAGAGAGAGACAACTTTAGGATCATCCAACGCAATTGCAGGTTGTCTTACCAGACCACCCATTTGGTTGAGAGACTTGAAGGAGGATTCATTGAGAAGAACTGGCCAACCAGGAACATGAAGTTTCGCAGAAGATGTTTCATGATTGAGTAGGTGTCTGATGTTATTTAGTGGACTATGTTTGGAGGGTTGGATTTGGAGGTGTCTAAATCAGTTCTTGATTTTCCGCAAAATTGTTCAGAAGTGTTGTGAGTCTAGCGCTGATTGTGCAGTCACTTTTCCCTAGTGTTCAAAGCCTATGAGAACGTGCAGAATGAAACTTCATGGGCCGATGAAGTGACCAAGCCGACACTGAGTAAGACCTCGTATGAAGAACACATTATTATCTTTATAACAGCTGCTACCTTAGCTAGAGGATAGTGCTCTTCTACTATTAGCTACTGCATGCGTTAGCAAGCGTTCTTGTTCCTCAACATATTAATCCATTTCAACTCATAGGTGATCTCCTTAATGGAAAGTGCCCAAATATCCCTTCAAGAGGAGCAAAATCCTTTTGAAAGGCTCCTTCTTGGAGAGATAGCACGGATATAGTCCCGATAAAAGTTCAAGCAGATCACTCCATGTAGAAGGGTTGGTAGAGGATAATATCTCCACCAAATTTCCCAAGGAAAGCTATGGCATTAGCGCGAACCTTTGGACTGGGATCATAATTCTGCTTTAGAGCTGTTGTCAAGGACTTCCCTATATGACTTATTGGTACTAGTTGTGAAGGGCCTGACAAAAAAAGTTCAATATGATAAAAACATGGTGTTGAAAATCGAAATCACAGCAGGGTAATTAAAATTACCAAGATTGTGGCAAATTAACTAATATGCACCGTTTGTAGGGATAATTGGCTACTTGCTTCTATGATGTTGAGTGCCTCTATCGGCTCATCGTCATCACCGGTTCTGGCGATGGTGTGTTTTCCCTACATCCGAGGTTTCCAGCATAAGATCCATGTTCTTTTTTAGATGGACGGGCCAAAGAATCAACATCTGGGCAAGCAGGGTAGGCTTCTTAAGATTTTAGTCTGAAAACAATGTTTGAGGATAGGGTACAACATGTTCGAAGACGAGGGCATAGAGATGGATACCGTGTCAAGAGAGTGAGATGCAGTGTCACTGAGAATGTAGGAGAGACTCTTTTGTTTCTTTCTTTGGAGGCTGTTGGAAGCTTGGTCATCTAAGTTGATTTTCTGAAACTTCAAGAGAGTGCTTTGTGGTTTTGACTGTAGGAGGGCCCACGCATCAAATTCTTCTTCATCGCAACCAAAAAATGTGGGGCTAGTGGAAGGAGGATTTTCAAAGGTTTTCCTTTTTTGACTAAGGACGTTGGAATAAGAGTTGGTGGTGAGCTTTGTGACAATGA
>SNQN01008181.1:0-10206 GCA_008642245.1 Bassia scoparia | reverse complement strand
AGCAAACTATATGATGGGAGCTAATGTCCTTCCGGCCTTTCAGACAGTATTAAGGAGTATCCCTCTTCGAGATGCCAATGCAGGGAACAGGAGCTAGAGGAGAGAGGCAAGCCCTAGGTCAGGCTATAACCATGGTGTTCCTGAACCTTCCTTTGTTCCTTTGACTTCTAATTCAATTCCCTTGACCTCGTCAATGGGAACTGTTCCACCCACGGGAGGGGTGAACGTTTATGGAGCTGGAGGGGTATTCCCCACTGGTGGCGATTTTCAAACTYCATTAATGGTCATGTGCCTCACTGCCTGCAACTTCGTATCCTACTGCTCCTAAACCACCACAAACCGCTTACATTRCAYAAATTGGGACAAAGGAGAGCCTGTGGAAGATTACATCGCTAGGTTTAAGAGAGCCAAGGTCATATGTCATCTTAACCTACCAGAGTCGGAATTTGTTTCTATAATCTAGAAAGAGCTGTCCTTTCCTTTTAGTAAGAAATTTGAGGGTCAACGTTTCCTTGATTTTATGGCTCTAGCTAGCGCTATGGTTGTATGTGAAAGATGTTTGGATGAAGAATCAAAAGGCGAACATAAATATTATGCCAACTATGCCAATTGCACAAAAGAGGGCCAAGATTAGGATGATGACCAAGTAGATGTGGCAATGGCTGAATTTATCCAGGGTCCACCATTCAAGTGACCCCAATTAGTGAACAAAAAGTCTTCACAAAAGAAGGACTTCAWGTCTGATCAAACTTGAGAGTACACATTTGATGTTAAAAAATGTGACAAAATCTATAATTGGCTTCTAAAGTTCAAGAAGATTAAACTAGTGGGTAGACATAAAGATAAAGATCCTAACAAAATAAAAGGAAAAGTTTATTATAAATGGCATGATGCTTTTACGCATAAGACTAACGATTATGTAATTTTCCTGAATAGGATACATGATGAAATCGATAAAGAAAATATTAATTTCCCTAAGAAGAGTGCAAATGCTTGTGAAATTGCTTATGAGGTCTTATCAGAATTAGAACAATATGAGATGGATATGGTTGGTAATGATACTAATMCTATTTCTCATATTGACATGCCYGAGCTCTCTAATGTAGCTATTGCTGTGAAATTATATGAATGTGTTGTTAATGAAGGACTTCTAATCGCTCCAAAATGCAAATAGCAAGACTATGTCAACCTTAACATGTGCATGTGGCATTTNGGGGCATAGAGGGAGGTGGTTGTGGTTGAGAAAGGCCATTTGAGGGTGGTCGGGATGGTTTTGATTGAGTTTCACATATAAATACTAAACTCATGTCTATATATGGGATTTTTAAAGTCTCATATCTACCARTGGGATTTCGCAAAAATTCGTGAGTATCACTAGGAATTTCCCTTTTTTTCAATTTTTTGTTTCAATTTTGTAAACAATATGCAGATCTAATTGAAGATAAAATTATGGGAAATTCCCACTTGTACTCATAAWAATTGACGAAATTCCAGTGGTACTACACATGAATGTTTCAAAATCCCACAAATAAGCATGACTTCAAGTCAAATTCCCAAAGTCATAATTTTAAGGTATATTCCTTTATTTAGGAAATAAAATATCAAATTTTCTCTCCTCCCTTAGCCACCCTTCTCTCTCCTCCCATTTGCTCTCCTCCGTTCGAATTGAATGTGGCAGTGGTTGTGGTGGTGCTTCTTGGTGGTGGAATATTCCCGAAACAAAGGAAGATACCCTAAAATTATTACTTTTGGGAATTTAATTTAACCTCAACTTATGTTTATATATGGGATTTTGAAACTCTAATGTATACTAGTGGGATTTCYTAACTTTTTGTGAGTATCTGTTACGGATTAAAAATATCCTATTGACTTTCGTTGACTAAGTGGAAAGAGTATGACTAATGAAGTAAATAACTAGCGATAATCGAAGCAATATAGAGATTAACGATGTGCGACATTTTTRGAGTAATTGTCATTTGGCGATATGACGAAAGCGATAAAGGGGAGTTATGAAGGAAGTGGCCCACTCGGATAAAGAACAATAATGGACGGCCCATGAGATACAAGTGATAGCGAGATTTAGAGGGAAGCATGAGGATTCAAAATATGAAAAAAGGCGGCAAGGAACCGTCAAACAGAATAAATTCCACCCATGATCTTGACCTTGGAGGCCTATAATTAGACGTAGCCAGATAAGTGAACAACAACAACAAACACAACAACAACAACAATCTATCTTCTTTTCGCGTTTAGCTACTCTTAGCCACATTTGGCTTAGTAGCCAAGGATAGCATAGCGTAGCATAGTTCATCCATCAATGGATAAGTAGTTTGCTCGTTTTCATTCCAATTGTGTGAACATGGAGGTAATCATCCTTCCTTGTAATACAATTGTAGTCTGATACTTATCCCTTATATAATGGATGGTTTTCATTTCTATTCATCTTTGTTTGTTTTACAATTCTGTCTTGTTCCACAACAAGGTCATTTCCTTATGCATTCATCTTCTTGATTAACTCTACTATTTAGGAGTCCTTTTTTCGTTAACTAGGTTATCTATATAATCAGTAACCAGAAGAGCAGCCCCCTAACGAACTAAAAACAAAATTGGATGGTTGACTTGTTGGTGAAGTGCAAAATCACCTCAATAGGTTTTTTGGCGACCATAATGGGAGAGAAGTGTACACGATTACAATAACTTCTCAYCCATGGGCCCTAAACGATCTACTAGAAGGTCAGGTAATCAAGAGGATGCATGGTAATTCATCTGATCAAAATCTTGAGAATCCAGTTGAAGATCTTGGTAATTTAGAAATTGTTTCGCAACAACAATCTGTTGAAGACCTGATTTCTCCTAAGCAAACTGATCTCAACACTCAATGCACTGTACGGTTTGCACCTAAAACAGGAGGAAAGATACAGTCATACCCAGCTAGAACGGTTTGCTCAAATTCGATATAAACAGCCATACGTGGGGTACTGTTACAAGCCTTCTTGGAAGATTTATGAGGAGAACATAGGGAGCAGGTTCAAACAACCTCCACTGAGGGTATGAACATGAACTGTAGGTGGAATACCGCCTAGCTTGAGAAAGCTTTGCCTGCCACTCACAAGTAGGTGCCTTACCAGACTAAATGGATAGGGTTATGTTGAATTAGGATATCAATGGTACGTTGAATGCTACTAACGTGGCGTTTCTAAGATGGTTGCGACAAAGGATGTACTTACGATTGGAGCTTTAGTGGAGAAACTAATCAACTGAATGATACAGTGGATGAGTTTTGTAACTGCCAGAGGCTTAGGAATAACTGTCGAAAATCCCAGGGAAAGAACCACCGTTGGGTTATCCTAGAGCAAACTATATGAATGGGAGCTAATGTCCTTCCGAGCCTTGCTCAGACAGTATTAAGGAGTATCCTCTTCGAGATGCCAATGTAGGGAACAGGAGCTAGAGGAGAGAGGCAACCCTAGGTCAGGCTATAACCATGGTGTTCCCTGAACCTTCCTTTTTCCTTTGACTTCTAATTCAATTCCTTGACCTCGTCATGGGAAACTGTTCCACCACGGGAGGGGTGAACGTTATTGGATGCTGGAGGGGTATTTCCCCACGGGTGGCGATTTCAAACTGCATTAATGGTCATGTGCCTCACTGCCTGCAACTTCGTACTCCTAACTGCTCCTAAACCACCACAAACCGCTACAGTTCAAAATTGGGACAAAGGAGAGCCTGTGGAAGATACAGTCGCTAGGTTTAAAGAGAGCCAAGGTCATGATGTCAATTTAACCTAGCCAAGAGTCGGAATTTGTTATCCTATAATCTAGAAAGAGCTGTCCTTTCCTTTTAAGTAGTAATTTGAGGGTCAAACGTTCCTGCATTTGTATGGCTCTAGGCTAGCGCTATGAGTTGTAGTGAGAAGATGCTTTATGGATGAAGAATGCAAAAGCGAACATAAATAATTATGCTCAACATGCCAATGTGCACAAAAGAGGGCCAAGAATTAGGATGATGACTCAAGTGATTGTGCAATGGCTGCAATTTATCAGGTCCACCATTCAAAGTGACCCCAATTAGTGAACAAAAAGTCTTCACAAAAGAAGGACTTCAAGTGCTGATCAAACTTGAGAGTACCAGCATTTGATGTTAAAAAATGTGACAAAATCTATATTGGCTTCTAGTTCAAGAAGAATTATAACTGTGGGCTTTAGTACATGAAAGATAAAGATCCTAACAAAATAAAAGGAAAAGGTTTATTATAAATGGGATTGATGCTTTTACGCATAAGACTAAACGATAATGTAAATTTTCCTGTAATAGGAATACATGAGAAATCGATAACAGTAAAAAGTTATTCACTAAAAGAGTGCAAATGCTTGGAAATTGCTTAATGAGGTCATTATCCAGAATTAGAAACAATTAGAGATGGAGTATGGTTGGTAATGATACTAAATGCTATGTTCTCATGATTGACATGCCAGTAGCTCTCTAATGTCAGCTATTGCTGTGAAATTATAATGAATGGTGTTGTTAATGAAGGACTTTATCGCTCAAAAGCAAATAGGCAAGACTATGTCACTTAACATGTGCATAGGGCAATTCAGTGTTGCATCACTCAACTCATCAGTGTAACGCTTTCAGGGGCTTCATCAACAAAAAGATGAAGTCAGATAGGATGATATAATCTCAAAGCTCAGAGGATACTAGGCTTTGGATCTTGCTAATTTTCAAACGCCAGAAGGCAAGAAAGTTGAGAATGATGAGGCGACAACTGGCAATGTTACTTCCCATGTTGATCATGATGGAGATGGTCCTTAGAAGGCTAAGGCATATACGGAGGCTGTTCAAAAGTTTCCCCTACAAGCAAATGCAATTCATGTGGTCATGTGGATGAGGAGGCCTTGCAAAAGGGAATGCTTAAGGTCGTCTCTGTTGAGGAGCCTCATTTGAAGGGTGAAAGCAACTAGAGAGAGAATTCAAAAAAGGGAATCCCTAAGGATAAGTCTATTTCGGGTTTGATCCGGACAYAGAGGTCAAAGGGAGACGTTCTCGATGCCAAGCCTCTTTTGGGTCTTTTCCAGACAGTGAAGTTGCAGGAAGGAACTCCTACAACCCAGCCTCATTTACATGGGAGTTAGAGAGAGAAGTTAAGATGAGATGTCTTAGAGACCCATGCTCATTTAGATAGGAAACAAGTGGATGGACCTTGTGGAGGAAATTTGTTATCGGAGCGTCATTTGGAAGTAGAAGCTTGTRAGAGAGAGACAACTTAGGATCATCCAAGAACTTGCAGGTTGCTAATATCCAGAACCACCCATTGGTTAGAGACTTGAAGGAGGATTCTATTGAAGAAGAACTGGCCAACCATGGAACATGAAGTTTCGCAGAAGATGTTTTCATGATTGAGTAGGTGTCTGATGTTAGTTTAGTGGACTATGGTTTGGAGGGTTTGGATTTGGAGGTGTCTAAATCAGTTCTTGATTTTCCGCAAAATTGTTCAGAAGGTGATTGTGAGTCTAGCGCTGATTGTGCAGTCACTTTTCCCCTAGTGTTCAAAGCCTATGAGAACGTGCAGAATGAAACTTCATGGGCCGATGAAGTGGACCAAGCCGACACTGTAGGTAAGACCTRGTATGAAAGAACACATTATTTCTTTATAACAGCTGCTACCTTAGCTAGAGGATAGTGCTCTTCTACTATTAGCTACTGCATGCGTGTAGCAAGGCGTTCTTGTTCCTCAACATATTAATCCATTTCAACTCATAGGTGATCTCCTTAATGGAAAGTGCCCAAAATATCCCTTCAAGAGGAGGCAAAATCCTTTTGGAAGAGCTCCTTCTTGGAGAGGATAGCACGGATATAGTCCCGATAAAGTTCAAGCAGATCACTCCATGTAGAAGGGTTGGTAGAGGATAATATCTCCACCYAATTTCCCAAGGAAAGCATGGCATTAGCGCGAACCTTTGGACTGGGATCATAATCTGCTTTAGAGCTGTTGTCAAGGACTTCCTATATGACTTATTGGGTCACTAGTTGTGAAGGGCCTGACATAAAAAGTTCAAATGATAAAACATGGTGTTGAAAATCGAAATCACAGCATGGGTAATTAAAATTACCTAGATTGTGGCAAATTAACTAATATGCACCCTTTGTAGGGGATAATGGCTACTTGCTTCTATGATGTAGAGTGCCTCTATCGGCTCATACGTCATCACCGGTTCTGGCGATGGTGGTTTTCCCTACATCCGAGGTTTCCGCATAAGATCCATTGTTTTTTAGATGGATTGCCAAAGAATCAACATCTGAGCAAGAGGTAGTTTTAGATTTATCTGAAAACAATGAATGATGGGAAGTACACATGTTCGAGACGGGCATAGGAGTGGATACCGCTGTCAAGAGAGTGAGATGCAGTGTCACTGAGAAGTAGGAGAGACTCTTTTGTTCTTTCTTTGGAGGGCTTGTTGGAAGCTTGATCATAAGTTGATTTCCTGAACTTCAAGAGGAGGTGCTTGTGGTTTTGACTGTAGGAGGGCCACCATCAATTCTCTTCATCGCACCAAAAAATTGTGGGGCTAGTGGAAGGAGGATTTTCAAGGTTTTCCTTTTTTGACTAAGGAGCGTTGGAATAGAGAATCATGGTGGTCAGCTTTGTGACAATGAAAGCTTAGTTAAGGACAACTGCGTGACATGTTATTAAGATAGGTTGGCGGTCATCTCATTAGAGTTTGGTTCCCTTAGAGTATGAGTGAAGGGCTAGAGAGCACTACTAAAAAGAAGGCATTTTTAGACACATTGATCTCAACACAAGTGATAAGTGTTGAGAGAATTGGTTTCCCGTGTTTTTTACAAAATCTCAACACATTTTTTTGTGTGAAATAAATCATCACAAAAAAGTGTGGAAGAAATTTTAATTTATGGATTAACTGCATTTCAAAAAATTTGCTAAGCGCCAAAGTTTTTAGTAAAATTTTTTAAAAACCAAATTAATAAACTAGGAAAACTATCCCATCCTAAATAAAAGACAAACTTTATATGCAACAGGCCACACGAAATTTTAAGGTGTGGCAAGGATAAAATTGTAAAATAATCCTTTTAAAACTGTATCAAAGGATCCCAACCTCTCTCATTCTCCTTCTCTCACTCTCTTCTAAACTGCTCTCTACCATGTCCCTTCTCCGCTTATGCCTTCCTCTCTTTCAAACTTCCCCTCCTCTCTTCTTCTGAACACCACAACACCAACTATTCTCTCTCCTCAATCCCCGCGCACTTTCTCTCTCCCGCCACTGTCTCCATCGGTCGGAATCGCGTCCTCGGCTACCTCAATTTCCGCGTCGGAGGTGCATAAGGTATCGATTGCAAGTTTAATATGTACTAAGTGTACAATTCATCGATTGCAGTTCAATTTGTGCGTGGAGGCGCCGGAATTACTAGTGTACACTTTATCGCTTATAAGTGCAATTTGTTTTCGAATATTTTTATTTTAGTAGTGTGTTTGTAACAGTTCTCGGTTTGCATTGGTTGTAATGCGATGGCTAATACAAAGCAAGAATTGAGAAAGCAAGATTTTTGATATATTCAAATCTGAGTTCCTCTTATTTTTTAATAAAGTATTTCTCTCATTGACCTCTTATTACCATTTTTTGTAATATTCTTTTTCATTAGAGTACGGTTACTTTTCGTTAAAATACGATTACTTTTGATAATGTGTTATTATTTCACATAAAAGTAGTTCATGTATTACATAGAGTAAGTCATTTATTTCAAATAAAAGTAGTTCATATATGTTCGAAAATCGTAAAGTACTCTATTAGTATTCAGAAACAGTAAATTGTGATATTTCATAAAAGTAGTTCATATATTTCAGAAAAGTTAGTTCATATAATTTCGTAAAAAAGTACTTCTTATATTCAGAAAGTAATTGTGATATTTCATAAAGTATTCATTATTCATATAAGTAATTCTTATAATTCATAAAAGTAGTTCTAATAATCGTAAAGTAATGTGAACTTTCATCAATGTAGTATATAATTTCATAAAGAGTAGTTTTTATAATTCGGAAAGTAATTGTGATATTTCGTAATGTAGTTCTTAATATTTCATAACATTAGTTCTTATATTCAGAAAAGCAGTTCATTTATATTCATAAAAGTAGTTCTTGCTAATTCAGAAAATAATTGTGTTCATTAACTTTAATGTGTTCGACTTCCATTGGGTTGTTTGAAGAATTTGCTCATTCTTCGTTTTCATTTGATTGTTTTTTTTTGTTTTATTTTTTTTGAATTTTTACTGTAGAGATTGCTGTATGAGAGAAGCAGAAGATGGAGAGGAGAGAGAAGCGGCAAATTGCAGAAGGAGAGGAAAATAATGGCTATTTGCTATGTGTTTTTAGGGATAATTGTTAGGTTTGTGTGGCCTCTTTTGTGGCTTTTTAGTTGTACTCTTTAGTTTTTTCACATAAAATTTCGGTGTGGCAGGTTGCATACAGAAATGAGTTTGAAAAAAAGCTATCCAAAAAATATTGAAAACTCCACTAATAATACCTCTCTAATAAGATGATAGAAACGCTATACTAATAATGTATTTATTACTAAAACCCCTTAATAATATTATTTCCACGGTATATTATTCCTTCTTAAAAAAATAATTACTATGTATATTATCAAGATACCTACGGATTATATTTACATTTGAATTCTAAAACCCATAATAACGTTGTTCATGAAGGTTTCGTTCAATATGGTGTTTTTCATGCCTGGTCTCAGCTTCGTCAAATCAAGTATCTCTAAAATTATTTTACCTCTCAATTGGTGCTCGTTGATCCTTCAATTTTAAAAGCTTCTGACAAAGTATATCCATATTCAGATCACACAAGCTAAGCCAAATCGAAATTGCAAGTGCTTCTGGAATTTTGCCCTCGTTCGTTAAATTGTTGGAGTTATATCCAAAAATTGCTTATTTCCGTTGTTCTGCGGGGTTTTTTTGTTCAGTGGACCTTTTGGTCTCTTGTTCAATTGCGACTTTCAAAACACAATAATTTAACATCAATATCAAATGTTCATTTGCACTCGCTGGTAAGTATGATTATTTCGATTCTCATAATTCTTTAGTTTTTAGTGTTTTTTATCATAAAAATAGCAGAAATCTTGTATATATTGATGTTCATAATCAATATAGTAGAAAATTATCATAATAGTGTATATATAATTGGGGTTTGATCAATTTTCTTTTGTTTTCCTTGCATGCATCACTTGTGTTGGATTGTATGTCTTTATATTTCAAAGGAATAATTGAGGCTTTGGCTTTTGGTGAATTTTTCAACATCATTGGTGGATTCTAACAGTTGGTTAGTTTTCCTAAACACTCTAGTATTGGGRGAATTTCTGTTTAATTTCCTTGCATTTGTTATGGTTGTGGTTGTGTCTGCCATTGTTTGGAATTCTTCTGTTGTTCTTACTACCTCAAAGAGATATTTGTTGTTTACATTGTGATACAAAGAATAAGGAATTTTGTCAATAATAAAGCCTACTATTGAATTAGGACTACATTTGTTCTTTTGCTTTGTGAATTGAATGTTTAGGAAGCAAAGATTTATGTATTTTCCCTGCAGGTTACTGAGCAACCAGKAATGCTTCAAGGTGGAGAGCTCAGACCGTATCAGATAGAGGGACTCCAGTGGATGCTTTCTTTGTTCAATAACAATTTGAATGGTATATTAGCAGATGAGATGGGTTTGGGGAAAACAATAAAAACCATTTCTTTAATTGCATACCTAATGGAGAATAAAGGTGTGGCTGGGCCTCACTTGATTGTAACACCAAAAGCTGTATTACCAAATTGGGTACATGAATTCCAAACATGGGTTCCCAAGTATATGATTTATACATGGTTTCTGCCGTGTTGATTTTTTTTCCCTGTATTTTGCAATCTTTTCATACATTGTGTGATCTAATGCTGTTCATATATATATATATATATATCCTAACAATAGTAAAAGGGAGGATGGGTAGTTACTGTTCATATGAATAGTGTACTACCCATTTTACCCTTGTTATTTCCAAAAAATTGCTTGTAATGCCATCATGTTGAATAGAGACCAAAATGGGGCGACGGAATGCCAAAATGCCATCATGCCATAATGCCATCATGCCATCATTTCTTTCGATCCACTCTCCACTTTCCAGAATCACTTTCCCATCGTTTCCCCTTGCTTCC